>JARJDX010039404.1:0-27416 GCA_030264735.1 Gymnusa sp. GC000175
ACCCCTTGAGTGGCGCTGAAACCGCAGTAGTAAATTATCGCAAGATTTGTTTTTTCTACTATTACAGCGCCATCTACGATGATTACAAAAAATGGTTTTTAGTAACATATAGGTATGTATTTTTTTCGCATAATCCGAATCTGCAATAATAAGTGGAGGTTTACGTTTTGAAATATGAAGTTACTCCCTCAATGTCCATCCACTTTAAATTCCCAAGGGAAAATCTCCATTTGTTATTGCAGATTCGGATTGTGAGAAAAATAATATATACATTTTACCAAAAACAATTTTTTATAATTATCGTAGGTAGCGCTGTAATTGCAGAAAAAACAAATGTTCCGTTAATTTTCTACCCCGTTTACAGAGTCACCCAGATGATTACTTAAAAGGTAAAAAAGGTAAAAGTTATTTCTTTTTAACAGTAGAATCTAAATCTGCAATAAAAACCCACCACGTAAACATCTAACTTAGATTTGGGACGTTTCTTGTTCGATGCATAATTTTCAAGTTATTCGTGGTGGTACATTTAAGTGGAACATCCTGTATTTCTATATTCTTTCATACGATAATAAGATAGCTATTATCCAAAAAAAATAATTTGTGACTATCGGGTCCCCCCCTGAACAAGAATTGACTAAAATGGAAAAAATTCCGTTTGTGTTTTTAAATATTTTTGGAAATAAAGTGCAATTTTTTGTTTGAAAAGAAAATACAACCTTTTGTTTCGGAACTAAAAAGTTAGAACAAAAGTTTTCTTAAAAAATTTGGGAATTAACTTTAAAAGAGCCGCCGTCTAGCGGTAGATCGTGAACTAACTCGAGTCGGTACACATTCATTGTATTCATATGGAACTCTTATGACAAATAAGTGTTTTAATTGTTAAATTTAAAATTTTTCTATTTTGTGTGAAAACACACAAAAACATTTGCTTCTAACATGTAAATATTACTGAATGATACCGACTAAAGTGTCCGTTGACAAATTGATCGCTTTACCACTAGGTAAAGTTAATTCCCAATACTGATGCGACGATATCAAAATATCTAGATATTCGTCAGTATTTTCATTATTCCATCAGTATTACCCCTACACGATCTGTTATACTGTCAGTATTTGTGCTCAAAACATATTTAGGAAAATATTATTCTCCAGCAACCTAAGTTTCGGTTCAGAGCTTCCCGGGTTTGATCCCCAGGCACTGTGTTGCTATTTTTCAAAGAAAATAAATAAGTAACACTTTAGAATGGCGGGGGCGACTCTCTGGCTAGAATAATCAGCTCTAACACTCACACATATACAACACAATTAGCAAAAGGATGTCGCTAGTTAGAATCGAATCCAAATACAGTAACTATCTTTTTTCTTCTTATATGTACCGAATTTTTGAATTTCTAATAACGTCTTCAGTGAACTTGTTGATAATTTATTTAACTATTATTGGCTACTGAATATCAATGTTCTTCTGTTGCATCTGAAAAATCGCCCGCTTAGTTTTAGACTGCAATTATTTTTTTCTTAAGTGTCAAATGGTACCTATAGCCTATAGCCCATGGATTGAACCCTAGATTCTGAATTATAAACTGAATACCACAAACTATTGTGCAACTAAAATATATTTTTAGTTTCTAATTTACATCTTTATATTGATTAAAAATAATGAAATATTGTTAAAAGCTCGATTTTAATTGCCTTTAACTAATAGAAGTAATAAATTTTAATTTATAAACAAAATAATAATTAGGTTTTCGTAGATTGATAATGAATCTAAGCATAATATTTTGTGTTGTAGTGTTGATGACAACAAAAGATAATTTGAAAGTAGGGAGTGCTTTGTGCATAAAAATGAATGTAAATTGGTTTAAGAATGTGTAAATGTAGTGCGTTAAAATGCGAGTGTGTTTATAATAGAATAAAGTTAATTGTAAGGAGTGGTGGAGCAGCATAGGAATATATAAGATATCAAGGCGAATGATGGGTGAAATATACGTGCGTAGTAAAGCATCTCGTTGTAAAATGTATGACGCATAAAGCAGGGCGAACGTAGCAGGAATTTGACACGGTAATATTACGAGCGCGTTCGATCCTGCATCTTATGTAAGCGTAAGATCGGCTATATTATAGAGGGATCAAACTGTAATTCATTTTCCACCGGACTCCAGTCAATTATTTAAAAATTGCCGTCCCAATGTGCATCATTTCTCGGCGAGGCGCGCTCCCGAAACACTCGTATTTTGCTGCCAAAGAACACCCGTTCTCTTTCATTCCTGCTAGCTCGGCGAGCAGTACGAGCCTCTCGGGACCACTTCCGGCTTGTTTTACATCGTTTTGTTCTAACAATCCTGCACATAACTCTCCATCTAGCGGTATATGTAAAGTTTCCTACCCAAAACCACTCTACTGTTATTGAAAATTGAAATTCGAATAGTCATTTGACAGACTATAACTCAACGGTAAATGATAAAGATTGTATCGCGTGAAGACGCCTGCAAAGTAAAATGAACTACTTGCGCGCTTACTTTTTGCACTTCTTCCCTAAACAAATTACTTTTTGAGCGTTTCATAGGAACGCGTCGAGACTGTCAGTCGATGCGTAATGGATGGCAGGAGGAAATGAATGGGAATTGGAAGCTATAATAACTAACATCTTAGAACAATAATGAACTTTAACCCATTTCGTGTTGGTATTTACGTCTTCGAGGTTAATGAGCAAAGCAGGGAGACTCATTATGCCTAGCGGTCGACAGATTTAAAAGTCGTCCGGGTGTCGTGTCACTTGTCGCGAGCGGGAGAGAGAAGCACCAACTTCTCCATCGTCTTCAACGTTCCTGCTTCTGCTCATTATTCCAACAGCGCACATTCCGGTGTCTTCCCAACCATGCCCCGTGCAACAAAGTCAAACCAACCGATTACTCTACTATTAAACCCAGTTCGCAACTCATTTGTCTTGCATCGAGAAATATTCATTAGCCAAACCTGTTCACCGAAAAATAAGCACTAAAACGCGACAATGATATCGCTGATCGGATGCTAAGTTATGCAGATGTATTCGCCAATCTCATGCAATTGTGCTGTAATTTAAGGCTTACAAGTCTCGGCTCCGCATTTTTGTTGGATTTAAATGAGTCTGTATTAAATTATCTCACAACTGGAAAACCAGTCCGAGAACATCGATCAGACTGTCGCATCTAACACAATGCTCGCTCACACAATAACCGGCTCCGAGCATATCTCATTGTGCCTCTTAAATCATTGATTAAGAACTGATGCCCTCTTAAATCATGCAGCCGCGTTAAATCGCCGTAGTAAAAGTCGACGCGACGGATTCGAAACAAGGACGCAGGAACGGGACACGGTGACTAATTAGAGACCGGACCCGCACAAACCAATACCGGCCTTAGATATGACGAGTTCAAAAAAGGACGAACTGTTTGCCCTTTGATCTACAACATAAAGAGATATAACCATTAGGTTTTCATCATGCTATACGGACGCTGGTCTGTTTGTGCTCTCAGGGATTAAGGAAATATAAGTGGCGAGCTAGGAGACTCGTTCATTATGAATTAATGTCTGACCTTTCACATCAAACGGACGATGCTCATTTCTGCGATGGATTCTACTCACTTGTCTGACTTACATACATATACTTACACAATACTCATTGCATCCGCATTTCATATCACATAAAAACTCCCTTTACTCTTTTTTTTATATACAACTTCCCTCGGGTCAAAAAAATAACAAATAACAACACCAACCCAAATACACTTCATTCGATAGAGAGCTCCCACAGGAGTATCACATTATTTCCCATATACGTCCACTCTCAATAAAAGGTTATGAATTTTACACTTCCATTTGTAAAGTGAACCAATAAATATGTCATAGGGGCACACAAATTCAATACTTTTTCGACCAAATTCCAATCTAAAAGGCACATAAATTATATAATTTATAACAAAAAATTACTTTTACAAAACTTTTACAAAGTTTTAACCCTAATAAAACCTTTGAGTTGTTGCAAGTTTTAAAGATTTTGTAACAACTTCTAACAATTTATATTTCACTTGCTCAATTTTATAAGAAAATACAAAGTAAATAGTTTCGTTTTCTTTATTTAAAAAAATCTGTAATTATAACATTCATTAGTGGTTCATGATTAAAGGTTTGAGTAGGATAAGGATGAAGTAATTGTTTGAATGGAATTGTTAGGTTCCGTTGAAGTATGTGTGTGGTTAACAGTGTTTAAGTAATACTCGTGAAGTTATTATTCTGTTTCGTGCAAAGCAAAAAGGAACGGCATATCCTGAAATGCGTGTAAATGTAAAATAATCAAGCCGGTAGGCGGTAATAGAGATAGCGCGTAGCTCGCAGCGAACAGATCCAGATACAGACCGGTATATAACTACCGAATAAATATCGAGAGATACAATCGTCCTGAAAGAACATGCTCCCGATTGAAATCCTATGAATTTACAAAGCGACCGCATAGCGCCAAGCTAAGATCGCATCGACTAATGAAACGCTCCTTCATTAACACACGGCCTGCTCTTCTTCGTTATCTGCATAACTTTAATTTGCTACTATTATTCACGTCTCCATAATTGACCAGTGTACTCTGTACACTCATTATGCGATCTACCATGGTCACGACTACAACGTTTTTTTTTCACCAAACCAGCCACCAATTATTGACGGAAACACATTATATTTATTATGCTTCATAAACAAAACTTCTTGATAAATAATCACACACAGACAATAACAAACTAATAAACAATAATTATTTTTAAAATGCCACACGTGCATTTTTTATAGGCCATTCTCTAAGTAAAAAAGTGGAGCAGTGGTCACCACACGACTTTCGTTTACGAATTTGAGACATATCCGTTACTTTTGACTAAAGCATAAGTATATTTCATTAATTATCAAATAATTAAGTTGTCAGTATGTCTCTGCAATTTATTATTTTGTTGAGATGCATGTTGGTAATAATTCCGATAATAACATTCGTCACTTTTGACCGATATTAGCTATTCCAACCTCCATTCAAGCAGTCAAAATAGGGATGCCATCAGCCTCCATCTTTAAAACGTTTGACTGGAATTTAAATAAATTGTAGGCATTGCGTTTATATAGAGAATCTAACTTTTTTATATGCTATAATTTTTAATTTTTCCAAGTATCTTATACCTACGTCAAGAAATTCAATGCACAGCTGTGACAGAAGAGTTTGTTTGAAATATTGGTTACGTGTTTTAGTTCGAATGGCTAATATCACCATGTGTTAATATTTATCAACTGATTATAATGATAGTATATCTCTGCAAATATATGGAAATAACTTCAATAAAATGCTGCTTAGCAAAGAAGAAGTATGAGGTCTTAAAATGTTAAATTTTGGAAAATGATAACAACAAAATTTGTACCATATTTAATTCTAAACATTTTGTAAATTTTTCCATAACCTTGATAGTTTTTGCAAAAACACAGAAACCGTAACCAATACACGACCACTTCCGGTTAGTAGATTTTATTCAAAATTCACTGGGGTTTTCCAATTTTTACTAAGAGCCTAAATATGATTTTTTAGGTCGATCACTAAATTCGTCTGGGCTGTAGAGGGTACACTGACAGACAGACGGACAGGCATGCAGACAAACAGATAGACCCCACCTTAAAAATAACTTTTTCTGAATGAGAGAAGGCGAAAATATATTATTATATTATATATATATTTCCGCAAAAATTTCAATTTCAAAATTTTTCAAGATTCTATAGATCTATACTTTTATTTACTTCGTAAATGAAGTAAAAAGACAATGATCGCATAATTGCAAATTTTAACAGCAGTTTTAAATACAAAATACCAAAAAATCATATCACAGCTTTAAAAACTTGCACTTCTTTCTCTTCAAGAATTAGAGGTAGCCAAAAATATATTTATTAATCAAATTTTGATTTTGCCAAATATTTTAAATAATTTAAGAAGCCCAAAATACAAAGCTCAAATTTTATATACATTCTTGTATTCAAGTCGATAAATGAAGAGTTTAAATATATTTTTTAAAAAAGTTTGACAAAAAGCAAGAAAACAATCGCGTGTTAAGGTGATTGACAGAGCGCTGTTTGCTCTTGATTTTTTTCAACCTGGCATACAGGAACAAGGCGTTTATTTCTACTCATTATCTCGAAACAAACCGAAATAAACAAACTAGCTACTGTTAATGTAACGTGTAGGTAAATTACAAAATAAAAAAAATGTAACTCGTTTTCGCGCAACGTTTCAAAACACGACAGTACAATTACATTTTTTTTTTTCATTTAAACAAAAACAATGTAACGTTTCCTGCAATAAATACGTTTTGGGGAGGTAATTAAGACTTTTAGCGCTGATATCGTTTGCGTTGCCTTAATTTTAAAATTAGAGATTGGTACACCTAGCAATTTGTGGTTTTCTTAAAATGAGGTTAAATAATTTTGCGCTCTTATTTCCGTTCTATTTTTGACGCAAAACATAACTAATATACTCGCGACCATTCTTAATTTTTTGTTTTAATTTTAAATAAGCGCTCGCATATTCTGGCAACGTTTCACATCTCAAATCATGAATGAATTTTATTTAAATCACCACCAACAACGTTTTATATAATCGTCCACAAAAACTTTACCTTATCACACATAATTATATAACATAATAAGTTGCAAAATGTTTAATCGAATTGTTTGATTAAATTTGGCGTCTACTTATAAATTATTTGCTTTACCGATTACAATTCATTATTTTTCATAATAATTTAGGTGTGATATTTACATTTTCGTTTTTTATTTTTAAATTTATCTTTTATTTGTGTTTACACAACAAATGCAATGTTAGATATCTACTACATTTTTTACATCTGATAAATATTTGTCTAATTTTAAATAAAGGTTATTACAAATATATATTTGTACTATAATTAGAAAAACAATTTGGGGCGTTTCACCCCTTCATTTTTGTAACAGTAGACTTATTTGATTATTAAGGACTTTTAAAATGCACACGTGTTTGGAGAAATATGTACTTAAATAAGTAATAAATCTGCCACGCGGTGCTAAAACCCTTTTCCGGTTTAAATCTCACAAGGAATTCGTACAATTCCAAATGAAATGTGGTATTTAGTAATCTTGCAAAAACACTTAATACTCATGACGTTCATCACGTTTTGCCATGTAATAATTTAATTTGCAAGCATCTTTGTTGTTATTTAAGTTATAACTATTCAATGCAAATGAGTTTTAATTTATAATATTTTAATAACAATTACAGCGCACGTTTCAGATAAATTGTGTCTGCTATTTTATTAATAGGTGTGAAATAAGAATAAATCAAAATTTAATCATTAATTAATATTTTAATTGACAAAATAAACATCTTTGACAATACATAATTATAGCAAAATGTGTATCTTCCACTTGACTTTCCAATAAACAAAAAAAAACACAACCCAACAAAAAATTCGTTGCTATCACCCTCAATAATATTTTATATTTGAAATATTTATGTTTTAGGAAATTATTTACCGTACATTAAAAAACAACAAAGCTGTCGGTTCATATAAATTTTTAACACAATACATATGGCAGCAGCAATGGTCCGGAAATAAATGGAAAATGTGGTCACACTTTTATTAATTGATTGCAGAAGAAGAAAATAATTGCAAAAAAAAACGGAAAAAAAAATCTAGTAAATATCCACTTATTCGTTAAGTCTATAGATCAACATTGACGTTATCTCAAAAATGATTCTTGTTTAGAGAACCACAAAAATCTACAATATGAAAACTCAAATTATATTGTACAACTAACAACTATGAGTAAAAAAGAGAGATGAAAATTTAAAAATGAAATATTTGGCCCTCCCAAATTTCCCTCAAAACTGTTAAACAAGTTTTATATTTTTTTTTCTATAATAAGTATTTTTCTAAAATTTTTAGTTTGATTCAAAAAGTTTCAATTTTTCCAAAATTTATTAACTTGTCGAAAAAGTTTTGCATTTTGTCAAAAAAAAAATAATTTGTCCAAAAAAAATTAATTTGACAAAAAAAATTAATTTGACAAAAAAAATTTAATTTGTCCAAAATATTTTCATTTGACTATTGAGGTTATTATTTGTAAATGTGGATTGGTACATTATTTTTTTAATTAATCTTTTTCATGAATATTTAAACCACCGCAGATTCGAAGATGACGTCGTACTTATTACTGATAAGAAAGAAAACCTACACAAAATGCTAAACGAACTTAACCAAAAATCCAAGAAATTTGGTTTAAAGATAACCATGATGAAAACAAAATTCATGACTAATGCATCAAATGAAAACGTAGAAGAACTCATCATAACAGACAATCATAGAGTCTAACGCGTAGAGTCATTCGAATATCTCGGTTAAAAATCAAACCAATCTAAGAAAACCATGGCGCAGAAATATAACGAAGAGTATCGATAAACTGGGCATTTTTAAGTGGAAATACCCAATACTCTAAAAACACGCACATTCTATCATTGCTTCCAGTTTTGACATACAGAACAGAAACATGGGCAATAAACAAATAAATTATGCATAAAATTAAAGTTACACAACGTGCTATGGAAAGGAAAATGCTGGATTTTTCGCTACACGACCGAAGAAAGAATTGATACGCCAGCAAACATTATTACCGGATGTGGTACATCATATGAAATGGAGCTGGGCCGAGCATATAACCAGAATGGACACACCGACTAGTAGAGTAAAGGCCTTATGCATAAAAAAGATCGCAGGAGAGACCCCAGACCATGTGGACAAGCGACATAAAACGACTGGTAGGATATTACTAGATGAGACAAGCAGAATATGGAGAGGAATAACAAAAGTTAGGAAAGGTTTACATCCGACAATGATAATGACATAGCTGATGATAATGATGATGATGATCGCTCAAGATTCTTTAAGTTTTTGATCGAGTTATGAATTTAAAACTAAGTTGCAGGATGTTGTTTTATTCCACCAACAGCATCAACTAATATAAATGTTATTCAATGCTCCAAAAAGTACTAGCACTTTTTTTAACTTTTATTATGTTAATAATCTTCTTGTTTTACTTAATCTATACCTAACTTTATATTTTTCCAGCATATTTATTTTCTGACACTGATTTCCTTCTTGATGACCTCTCATTCATCACTCTTCCGATATGATTTAAAATAAACTGTTGCTACTTATTCTGTTTGCAAGGTCATTCCATTTTCTTGATTGTAGTCTACACACTCAAGAATATAAACCATTGGTACGTCTAGTATTTTGTAAACATCTCTATGCTGTTGTTTCATTAATGACCTCAGAAATTTTAGGCGGCAATCGATCTCAACCCCCGAATCTTCGTTAATGGAAGCATCTTTTTAGTTTTGTTATTTCCTGCTTATTTCCATTGCTTATGTCACGCAAGCTTTGTATAAGCGAATTCGCTGTTAATAAAAAAAAATCATTTCTTCAAAATACGGTTCTTGAGTAAGTATGTATTAAACCTTTTCCGACTTCTTCCAACAATGATTGGTGATCCAAAAGGTTAATTAAACGTTGGAAACCGCTGCTCAAAAAATGTCTAATTATAAATATCAACCTAGATCTTTGAAACAAAAGTTTTCACTCATACCTATCATTTTGTTGGACGAATATAAGAGATTGAAATTAATTTTTAGCGCCATGATTATCAGCGCTCAAAATGGGGAAGCGATGGTACGAATCACCACTATTTATTAAAATTGCATATAGCAAAGACATGAACCAACCTATTTAGGATTCGGAGTTATGCGCTACATAACGTATCTCTTAGTTTCATGGTCTTAACTAGTTAGTTTCTTTTTCTAATATTTATATATTTTTAATAGAATCCAACTAAGTTTAATTTTAGATCTAGATATATTATATATTTCAAAGTACCATATTTTTGTTTTGGTTTGTCCAAAATTCTATTACTTTATGTTGCAACTACTAGTAATGGTACTAAATATTTTACCTTTTTTTGTAATAGTGAGCTCATTCTTTGAATAATTCTTAAATAACATTACCATTTAAATAAAGGTAGCTTTCGCCTTTTTAATGCGTCATATTATGATTTCTTGCAAGTAATTACTAATTGTGATAGAAATATGTGTGTAAGAGGTACATGTAGGTATAAACATTTTTTATTTGATTTTTCTACACAAAATTATGACCTTGTTGGTGACCATGCACATTTGCATTTACAATTAGCGCTTTGGCCCTATAACTCTATAGCAGTTATAACTTCTCAAAGCTGTCGCAAATATCAGGATGTCAACTGTAAAATTCTTCTTCTTAAGAAGGTGCTTTGTAGAATTTTCTAGGTATCCTTATTTACATTCGTAATAATTTATTTTAACTTTACTCTAAAGAATTATCTGAATAACCATTTTTATGTGAGTGTGTATAGCCATCTGCTGTGTGCACTGAACAAGATAAACGAATATTCAAAACAACCTGAAACCTTATATCCAAAATTATTTTTTATGGTCTGAAGCTGCATAGTTTTATATAAAATCGATGAACCAAAAATGGAAGTTGACTTTTTTTCTGTTAGCAAAATTGTGAAGCAATTAAAATTACGCAACCCGATTGACTGAAGAATGCTTCGCAGTAATATAGTTACTTACTAGCAACTCTTCTACATATTTTTCCAATAAGAATCTTTAGCTGTACCGATCTCATCACATTATATATCTCAGATACCCCATTTTGCATCTTTAAATTTTAAGCCTTAAATCCAGCTCAATCACTTTATTTCTATACCATACCATATCTAAAAATATGTTGAACAGCAAAACAGATAGCTTTTTTAAATGCAGTAAATCTTTGGTAAGTCGTAAATGACTTTATGCGGACCAGTTTAACGTAAATGACTTTTATTTTATCATAATCCGAGAAAAATCTGTAAAACTTTAAAACATCTAGATTGCCTAAGCCTAAAGTATTCCAAAAAGCGATAGTCGTTTAAAATATACTAGTATTTTGTAATTTATTACATTAAACATTTTTACTACTACTTCGTAGTACTCTCCACCACATGGCGCTCGTTCTGCAGATTATGCGTGCGTCCATTCCTGGATTTTATTTTCATTTCCTTCAGGACTTACTCTGCGTCACACAGGAATCGCTTCCTAGGTCGTTCTTTCGAACTTCTTCTAGCAGACCTGACACAAAAGACTGTGAATGTGGCGTGGCTTTCGGTATTTGTTTTATGTGTCCCAGATGAATCGACTGGTCTTAATCAAATCTGCAATGATCATGACTTCGTTTAGTTTGTATTACATTTTCATGCATTTACTTTTTCTTAATTTTGAAGCAAGATGATTAAAGATGATAATTGTTAGATTTGCTAACTTCTTCTATCATTTTAGTCTCCTAGTTGAAGGTTTTTACGACTTTTTCCATCCCTTGACTATAAATTTATTTTGATCAATCTTTTTTTAGCTGTCCTGAGGTGCCGATTTGATTATTTGCTTTGATATTATTTTATCAGCATTTTGCAGGATATGACCACTTGGATTTGGATTAGATTATGATGGCATGTGTAAAGTGTTGTTTATTTTTGATCTGGATTCTCTTTCAAATGTCACTTGGATAAATTAGTATTTTGAATAAACGTAGTTTTGTTTACATTTTTTATACATATCTATACGAGCATATATAAAATTAATTTCCTGACTTATAATTTTGTTAGTGTCGACTAGTGTAAATCTAAAAGGATTAAAATATTATCATATGTTTAACTTTGGTTATAGATTTAAGTGTGTTGTCGAATGTGTACAATAATCTCTGGATTTTTCAGTGTTACCAGTAAACTAAATTACCCTTGTGCTCTACTACTGAGCCATTGGTTGTTCAAATAATTCTGCCGAAAACAGGAAACGAAAATTTAAATAAAATCTAACCTTTTAATTCTTTAACGCATATGTTTAATTCTTTAACGCATATGTTTAATTCTTTAACGCATATGTTTTTTTAGAAGCTCATAAATTGGTCAACTGAATAATGCTAATATTATACAAAATTTCAAAATATTAATAAACACTTGCCATGTGTGATATTAGAAAAAAAATTGGCAATGAACAAAACGACATTTCAATATTTTAATATTAGACAAGTCATGTCGCAATTATCTTTTGCAACTAGGTGTTTGTAAGTTATATCTTTTGTGACTTAGAAAGGATTTCGAAGGGAGTTTTAAAATTTATGAATTGCTCGCGGATTAAGTTAAGTCTCTCGTATTTCATATTAATATTTGTATGTTAGACATAACACAAGACGCGGGCGGTCCTGGGAACACACGCGTCCATCATTTTTCAATTACCCTGACACACAATGTCCATTTTTAAATTTTTTTTAATCCAATCGGTTTTTAAACAGCTCGAACTTTGCACGCCCAAACTATTTACTAAACATTCAAGAATTACAAGCATATAAAGTCTTCAATAGTTGCTGCACTATTTGACAAGTAATAAATTTTTATGTAAAAGTATAAAAATAAAAAAATCTAAACAAAATAAATATTAAATTCAATTTGAATTAATGTAATATTTTTTATGGTTTCTTTGATATTTTTAAAGAAATTAAACGAAAAAAGAATTGTTCTTTAATTTTCTTACATCTAAGTGAATACAATTATTTCTAAAATAATGAATGGGAAAATGAAGTTGTGAATGAGCAAATAGAGATTTCCAGTGGAAGTGAGTGTAATAATAAAGATATTTATAAATATCTGTGTAGAGAAGTGAATTTAAACAGGAGCAAAATAAAATCGTTTTTAGCTTGTGTGTGATGTGATGGCAAAATAGCTCGTATAAAACCGAAACAACCACCACTGTTTATTAAAAGCTTTATGAATTATGTTTCCCGCATTGTGAATGTATTTTTATACTTTGCTTTTAGACGTGAGCGTCGTCTGCCGTTGTCATGTGTTACCAATACACCACGTCGGATTCATATTTAGTATTTATGACTTTTGTATCCACTTAGTATACCTAGGAACAGCTGTTTGCGTTGAAAAATGATATACGGTCGTGTATTAAGATAAAGTTAAAGGATTCACTGAAATAGGTTTAAAGTTTGGTCAATTTTTTAGCTTACGCCCGTGTTTTATTCACGACTCTACTAAATCTTTCAACGGGACGTTTAAAATTCCATCTTTTCAATTCTCCGGAATTATTGTAAATTAGAACCAATTAAAGGTGATGAAAACATTTAATTCAAGCCTATGAATACTTTCCACACATAAAAAAAAGATTTTACATAATTTACGGGAATATTTTATTAATCACTAGGTACCAAACAAGGTTATGGCTGTTAAGCCTTGCACCTTTTTAAGAAATATAAAAGTTTTCGTCTGCCAAAAAATATTTTTTGGTGCATGAGTAAATGAACGTTGAGTAAATGCCAAACATAACATTTATGAAAAAAATAAATCAATAAGCAAATTAGGCAGAAAGCGATTAAATTCAACACAACGGCATTTGATTTCTTTATGGGCAGATATCTTACAAATACTCTTGAACATACCAACCAATATTGTGAGAGTGATAAACAAGTCCAAAAATACGGCAGGAAGCCAGACTCTAGCTCATTTATTTTCAACCTTATAATGGACCAAATAACTGAAGGAGTGATCTCGCTTTACCTAGGATACAGATTTAATAATAAAATCATCAGCACTATGTGCTATGTCAATGACGCTGGCATTATCACTAAAACGGAAGAAGATCTACAAAGACGGCTGTTTAGCCGTCTAGGCATCCGGCTGCCGAAGGCAGAGTGGGTTCGCGCCCCACAGCATGCAAAACATTTATTTAAAATATTTAAAAAATTTCTAACACTGCCCCAACTCCCCAACCCGCCTTGCCAGCGTGGAGTTTCATGGCTAAAAACCTTCTCTGGTCCGGAGTTAGATGAGAAATCATGTATCTCCAGTGGTTCGGAATCCACGCTAAACTGTAGGTCCACTTGTAATGTAAGTTGCCAGCATTACAGGCAAAGAAGAGGTCATGCGCCAGGAGTGGTGTCCTAAGCTGACGACGACATCATGAGTATATCTACTAAAAAAAGCCAAAAGCACGACGTTCTCCAAAAATCAGATAAGATGTAAACTTGCAATAGATAACAAACCATTGGAGCAAGTAATGCAATTCAATTACCTTGACGCAGACCTGTCAAGCGACCACGATCTAGTAAAAGATCTTTGAAGCAAATTCGACATGGCTGCAGCCATACTTGGAGGCCTAAGAGATGTCGTGTGGTATAACAAACACATGTGATTAGCAAAATTAAAATCAACAAAATCCGCGTAAGACTTATCTCGATCTTTAGTAGTATAGAAACCTCCGCCAACACAAACAAAGTCAAATATAGGCTGCGAATAACAGAAATAAAGACGCTTAGTATAATAACTGAGAAACTACCAAGAGACCGTAAGGAAACATCAGACAACAATGCGGAACTTATGACATTGTAAGATGTGAACGAGTAAGAAGATGACAAGGGCGCGTGCACGTTGCATGAATGAAGAAGGATAGATTAACGCTGAAAAGACATCTGGCAATTTCAGTCACAAAAAAGCCAACATCAGCAGTAGGAACTTAAGAAAATAACCAAAAGGTCTCAGAAAAGAGGAAGACGAAGAAAACATTGTTAAGAAAACAGGATTCTTCTAGTTCCGGATTATTAGCATCCTGTAACGGTCTGGTGTCTAGGGTTACAGGCTAAATTAACAATAGGAGCAGCAAAATATATACTTTCCAAGTATCCATTGATCTAATAAGTCTCTAATCTGGTTTATGAAAGGGGAATATGGAGAAGAAAAAGAATCTATATAACTAATATAATAACCAGAAGTATTGCATAAAAAAATACATACAGAGTATTAGTAATAATATTAAACACTGAAATTTTTCTTAGAGGCCAACGTAAATTTTATTACTTTTTCGAAAAGGAAGAGTGTACTAGTCGTGCAATTTTTTTTTATATCATCTGATTCCAACGTTTTAAAAACCTCTAAACAAGAATTGACCATTTTCGACATGATGTGTATGTGTCTAGCCACATCTAGTCAAATATGGACACTACAATTATTAAATTATTAAAGGTTTCAATAATTTTAAGTTTTCTTGCGGAAAAGTCCGCCTTGAGAATACTCCTTGCAATGGCGAGCGAAACGTTGGCATCAACCAACCTATGCGATTTAAACTTAAATGAAAGAAAATTTACACCGTTTTAAAACATTAAAAATTTCTAGTTGATTGAGATTTAAAAAGTTTCGTTAAAAAATTGGTTTTTCTTTTGGTATATATTTGAAAAACAAATGAATAAAATATCAATTTATTTTGCATTAAAAGCATTTATTTTTTGGTAAAATTTTTTTGCTAGTTTTTTTTATAATTTTTGTTATATAATATTCATAAAGAAATGTAATTAATGTTGGTGTATGCAGTATAAAAAAAGGCATGTTTGCGAGAGATGCTGATGGGATTTTTAATATTAACTCGTTGTACCAAAACCAAGAAGTTAATGAAGTTAAGCCATTTTACATAAAAAAGGAAAAAGTCTTTTCATGAACCCTTTTAGTCCGGCCGAAAGCAAAAGTGTTGCATTAACAGGAGACAGGATGGGTGATTATAAAAACATTAAAATCCCAGGCTCATTGATATGCAAGACTTGGTCTTCTCGGGTCGACCTCACAAAGGAGATCTACAAAAGGGACCCTCTATATACACGGAACATAATGACATACATAGAATTATATACTTTTATAACAAAATATTCTAAAAGCAAAGAATGTCCATCAGTTTAAATTGATGTATGTATGCAGCCAGGACGATTTTATCTCCGACAATGAAAAATATAAAAGTGTTCTGAGAGCAAATAAGGCAGACAAAAAACACAACGGGACGCACAGTTACTTCGATTAATATTTTTTAATTGAGTTAACTTCATTATTAATCCTTCCTGCAATAAAACAATGTTTAGATCTCCATAGAAGATAATACAAGAAAACTTGTTACGCAAGATTATAGCTTACTAAAAAAATATTCAGAGTGCATTAAGTGTGAAAAATATCCAATTGAACATAAAGATTAAATCTTCATTAATTTCAAAATCAAATTATTTCAAGACAACTATATCATTACAACATTTTTTATATCCCTTACTTTATGTTCTTCAATTATAAATTTATTTTTTATATTTTAGCACCTCATATTAATTATACGCGGCAAATTCATATTTTTTTCATTTAATTAATAAATTAATTGGTTTATATTTTTCTTTGAATTTGGTAATAAATAAAAATAACATTTGCTAGTACATTAAAATATTTCCTAGGTTTTTGAAAAACGACTCTTATCCTTGATGCAATATCGCCCATCCACTATTTTGCTTCTTAACAGATTTTCTATACTTTTTGAAATTGTGTCCTTATAAAAGAAAATCGACCTGGTTTCTTGTAGTCCTTTCTTGGTCGTCTGCTGACGATATCCAAGTATACAGTCTTCTCGGGTGTAGTTTAAGGAAGAATTGGGGAAGTCTATCTCCTCTGGCACTTATCACACCAAGGCCGTATTCTTCGATATTATCTCCCTCGCTCTTGGCGTTAAAATCTCCGATGACCACAGTTATCTTTCACTTCCTTATAAGCCGTATTTATATATAATTCTTTGACTTCTTGTTTTGATTTATTGCTTGTTGGGGCATAGGTCTGAATTATATTTAAGTTTCTACTTGTTATTTGTGGTTTTATTTGCATGCCCCGATCGCCAATTTTGGAATGTTTTCTAACAGGAGTAGAGCTGTTACATGTCTATAGTGAGGGTCGGTTTCTCCAGAGTAGTAGATATATCTTGTGTCTGTTCTTTCTTTTCTAGATCCAGGCTTACTTACTTCACTTAATCCTAGAATATATTTCATGTCTGCCTGAGTTTGCCGGTTTCCCTGGTATGAATAAGCTACGTGCATACCAGGTTTTCTCTGTTTCCAACATTCAGATTGGTAGACGAGCGGACTGAAGGCCATATCTTCGTTTTCGGTCAGCTATTTTATTAGATTAATTTGAAAGGATAATACCAGTTTAGTTTCTCTTCAGTATCGCAGTATGAAAACTGTTTTTGCTAATTCAGCTGCACGTTTCGTTCCTCAGTATTCCATCGCTTCGAAGTCATTCTTTCCGCGCTATAACCTAATTTTAGTGAAACTGCTGCCTTTCATCAATGCAAGTTTTGGTCCTCGCTACCACCCATGTCTGGAAGGCAATTACAGACGGGTCTATTTTGTTTATTTATCCTAAATATTGGATTTGATAAAAAAAAAAAAAAATTGGAAAAATTTTTAAAATCTAAATTCAATGTTAGTAAAATGTTAATCAAAATATGAAAATTTTTAAACAAGGCCCAAAAAATTGTTAACATTTATTTTAAAAATTTAAAATTTATTTAAAAAAAATAGAAAACAGAAAACCTGACACTTTATGATCTTGATTAATAATGAATATCCTGTATTTAAGATAGGATATTCATTTGAAATTAAAGTTATGTCTTAATAAACGTTCTCAAAAAGAATCAATTAAAAAAAAACCTAAATGAAACTTTAATTCGCCCTATAAAATTTTTTTGTGATAATTAAAATAAAATTTTTTAATTCTGATTGAAACGTCCTTTAAATTAAATCCAAATATGGGCGTTGGTACATAAAGATTTTTATCACAAGCATAAAAAAAGTATATCAAATTAATATGCAATATAATTTTAAGTGTTATGATCATTTATATAGATTGAAGGCGAAATAATTACCCCTCGGTTTTTATATCTTAATTTACTTCACATAATAAAATGCGCGCCGATAGTTTCAGAAGAATTTCCCGCGATAATTTACAAACAATTTGATTCGTCCATAAACGTGTAATGAAGGTAAAAAAATGTTAATGACGCGTCTTTAGAATGAGTTATTGCGCGTCGACGAGAATGATAAATATTTAGAAGAGAAGGATAATCTTCCCGTACAAGCGAGAATCTTATTGTCATGTCATTGTCAGTTTTTGTACGCTTTTAAAAATTCATTAAAATAAGCTCGTAGTAAGTCAGGATAATCTTCACTTTTGGGTTATTTATTAGAAACTTTTGCTTTCAACTTTTTGTATTTATCTTGTGAAGACATAGCGGCAAGGTGTGTGCGTTAGTTAAATTAAAAATAATTGTTTATCGTTGTTAATAAATTAAATATATGTGGACTAAAACTATATAAGGAGATGAAATAAGCAAAGCTGTGTATGGAGAAAATTGGCGGAGTCTCAGGAGAGATTGCTACTTACAAAGGATTAAAAGTAGTACAAGTGATCCGTCGTAAAGAGCCTTAGAAAAACACATCCGAGACCAGAAAAGCGGTAAAGTATAGATTGGCTAACTTTGTAATATCTTATCTAATACAGACAGCTCATAAAACTACGCTAATGGATGACATTTCCAGGATATTCCTTAGCCATAAGGGATACAACTAGGTTTAAACACCCAAAACTTTCACGTTATACTTAGATGGGTAAAAGATGCACTTCTGAAACATCCCCTATAAAACGATAATTTAATACCGCATTTTCAACATAAATATTGTTAAAGCAATGAAAAAAAAATGAGAGCAATTTTCTTAGCGACTACTTCGCTAATTCCAAAGTAATGCTGATAGTAGCCATTATTATATAGTTAAAAGAGTGCTTAGAGTTTATTACTTCAATCAAAACGTTAAAATTATACCGTCCATTAAGCTATTAAAAATCTCGTGCTGAGCGAATTTACTTTCTTGCGATCTTATAATAGCTAACAGGTAGATGTTTATAAATATTTTTTTAAGAAAAATATAACAAGCGTGCATTTTTAACAATATAAATGCAAAATGGATATTAGATACGGGAAAATAAAGCATAAAACCGGACAATAAACTATACGATAATGAAGTTATAATACTCTTTTCTGACAGAATGTGCCCGTAAAAGTCTTATTACGAGGCGAGCCAATAAACTAGATAATATAACACAAGTAAATGCATCCTATATATATTAAACACAAACTAAATTTATTTTTATTCCTGCTCACAGCGGATTTCACAGTCAAGCAACTTCAAGATATAAAAGATGGGCATATTAAGATCTCTTTTTATATTTTTTCAAAGGATTGTGCTTGAAATAATATTGCACATGCATAAGCCATTGGAGTATGTTTTATTATGACTAGAACTTCAATAAGTTGGAAGGTGTCGGAGCGAACAGAAGGGATTACTGATATTACACTCCGCTGTAATTGTGTGCTATCAATAGCACGAGAGAGGGATGATGATCAGAACCTCTAATCCTGCGGACTATGAATCCTTTGTGCATAAACTCTATTACCTACCACCTATATAATACTCATCTCAACTGCACACATAATAACTTCTAAGATTTTATGTACAATATTCTGGATTATCTTCTCAATTCTCACTTATCCGCAGACTTACAATAATTATTACAGCATGTTTATATGCGATGATTCAGTAACGTCTATAAAGCTTGAGTACATTTTAAAGAATTTAAAATAAAAGGCTAAGATTAAATAAAGCTTAGGTACTTTTTTATAAAAAATATTTTTATAGCCCAAAACGACCAAATGATGAAAATCTTTTTAATCTTTGACTATTTTTGATTTTTATAAAAATGCAGCAGATGTGGAAAATAATTTCAGTTTTAAAATGTTTTTTTTCAATTTTTTTTTCAACCTTCAAAATGGCCAAAAAAAATTGTAAAAATTACGAATTTTGCTAAAAATCCGACCAGAAATTTTTATAAAATTAAAAATCTGATTAAAAAAATCAGAAACACCATGTTTGTATATTAAATATGTGAAAATGTTTAATTACAGTATTTTTTTCGATTAAATGTATAAATCCTATTTTGTACATAATTTTTAACATTTTTGACAATTTTAAAAAAAAAATCAGGGAATTGTATAGAACATTTTACAGATAATTTTTTCCGATAATAAGCGTGAATGAGGACGTTAATTAAAAATGGTCTAAAGAAACAACATTTTGGGAAAATTCCATGTATAAACGGGATTTTTTAAAAAGCTATGAATCCAATGAATCGATTTAAAAATTCGTGATCAGCATGCTTTTCTTTGTATTGAATGTTAAAATAAACCATTTTGAAAAGTTTGTAAACTTTTTCAGCAAAGTGGAAATTTTTATACGCAACTTCTAAAATTTTGATCGAATTTGCAAAACTTCACAAGGGATTATAGGAAAAAGTATTAGCCAAAATTTGTTTTTTTTAGAACAATCGCTATACATGGAATGACATACTAGAAAAAATCATACATAGGACAGAAACTGCCAAAGAAGAATGACAAGAATCGGTAAAAAAACAAGAAAGAATACATGTGGAAGTGAAGTAAATATCAATATAAAAGAAGCATCTGAAGAAATCTGATCAAGAGAAAGGCACAAATGGAAAAGAAGATAATAACTAAATTCGTACACTAAAATGGTTATAACAAAAGGGGCACCCATAACAATTCTAAACGATTAATAGACCTTTGTGTTACCAATGGATTCTTTAAGCACACAAGTTTACTTTAGTACAACACACAAGACAACAAAAATTCATTATAGAGTGTCCAAAGAGGTGCTACTTACTGATCGAAACACTACTTACTTAATAAGAAAATGTACATATCAATATGAAGAGAATACCCAATAGAAAAATAATGACCTTTGTACAGCCAATGGATTTCTTAAGCAAAAAAACAACATCCAATTTCAACAGATTTAAACTCATTATAGACTACATAATCACAAACTACTTGGCAGTGTAGCTGAGAGGTTTAGGCTTCCGGCTGCTGAGCCTAAGATCGTGGGTTCGCAACAAAAACTTTTAACCTGGCCCAACTCCCAAACCTGCCTTGCCAACGCTTTTCATTGTTAAAACCTTCTCCGGTCCGGATATAGATGAGAAATCATGTAACTCTAGTGGTTAGAAATCGTTGTTAAATTGTAGATTCACCTGTAATGTAAATTACCAACATTACAGGCAGAGAAGAGGCTGGATTAAAGTGAGAAGTGGCGTATTAAAGTCTGCTGGAAAAGAAGAATAGACTATCCAAAGTTTTTAAGGTTACCAAAGGCTTAAGATAGATTTACTGCATATCACCCATATTGTTTAACATATATGTCAAAAAATTCAGCTTTAAATATGTAAATATCGTAAAAGTGAAAAATTAGAAACTCTTTGGAAGAAGAATTTCTTCTTAATCTAACATTTTAACAGACCTGGGGTAACATGATGGCTGCTTACTCATCTTCCAGAGCGTTAATTAACCGTCTGATAGAATTACGCCTTCTGATCTTCAGACAACAGTTTCCAGATTAGTTATTTGCCGGTGTTATTCCAGCGACAAGGGGATCTTTTTCTCCTTCGCCTTCCAATTTGGAAGAAAAATGGATCACATAAATAAAGCCTACTTTACTTCTTCCTTTTAAATCCGTAGATTTTTATATCACCAATAAAAGTAAACAATTACAAGAGGGTGCAAATGACAAAAATGGAGAATATTTCATGCAAAATCTAGGATCACAAACTATATTAACAATATAAAGAGCTTCTATTATTCATATTTTGAATACTCCAATGCAGTGTACTGAATATATTTACAAGAGATAGGAAGCAAAGACTACCTAAGAAAATATTAGAAGCCACACGAAAGAAAGCAGAATGGTCGAAAGAACAGAAAAAACAGATCGCAAGAAATAGAAGAAGATTTAAAAAAACCTTTTATAATCGCAAAATTGGATACGAAATATCAGTTGTTGTAGTATTTTCATCTACACTAGCAGTTACGCACGTTTCATCACCAGTAATGATGTTGTGTAGCGTACAATGTAGACCAAATGAAATGATCCTTTTTTGAAATGATCCTTTTTTAAATCGATCCAGTGTACACCATGACACAAAGTTTTTTTCTGAATTGGATGAGTCAAATTGCGGAAAATGTAATGAGCACAAAGCTTACATACCATCAAATGTTGGTATAAAATACTCTCATTTGCTTTCACACCAATCTTTAAAGTTGCTTGAATACTCCAGATAGTAACGTGCCGGTCCTCTTTAATCATGTTTAGTCCAAGACCAATATTCTTTTCGGTAATTGCCGTTTTCGGCTTAGAAGCTCAGGAAGTCAAACACATTGAAATTTATTGCAACACCACTTGACGATAGCTAAGGACTTATCATCAAACGCGTAATTTATTACTTCAAAATATTTACGGTTAACGCTTAAAATTGTAAACAAAATATTCTTTATTCAATTCCATAATTTCTTGGGGAAAGGATTACTTTGAAATTATATAATTTTTGGATGATAAGCAAAATTTTTCTAAATTTCATAGCCTGCTAGATTCTGGTATAATAAATCATACCTTTTGAAAATAGATGCAGATCTAAATAATACACCATTCTCGAAAAACTAAATCCAAGTTTGTTGATGCAACTTAAAGTAATATGCTGTTTTAGAGGGAACACTAGCACCTTCCAAATTGGGCTGTAAAAAATAACTAAAGTTGTATCAGTATTGCCATAAACCACATCTTACACAAGTACAAAATTTAATTCAAACACCTCTGACATCTAACGATTATTTTATGTATTTTAAATTAGAGTCGTTACACAAATACAAAATGTAATTTAGACACATATAACGAATATATTCTCTCTCTCTTTCTCTCTCTGGCATTACGTCCCTCCAAGGGATTATGCCGCCTCCACAACCCTCTTCCATCCATTCCGCCGCCTGCTGCCAGTTGTTGATACCTAACTTTCTTAGATTAGCCAAGACGTCGTCCCTTCATCTTAACCTGGGGCGTGCAATCGGTCTTCTTCCCTCCATTCTTGCATGCAAAATTTGTCTGGTTGTTCTGTAGTTTTCCCTTCGATGCACATGACCTAACCATATTACTCGCATAGATTTTATATAACCTATTATTGTTTGGCCGTTGATTAGATTTTCGAGTTCGAAATTCATCCGCACTCTATACCCATCCGTTGTTTGTATGTGGACGTATATAGTTCTTAGCACCCTTGTCTCTAGTCATAGCAGCTTTTGCTCTTGTTTCTGGGTGAGTAACCAGCACTTACAGCCTTGTGTTACTACAGGCCTCACTTGTGCTTTATAAGTTTCAATTTTGCTTTTATTGGTAAAATTCTGGACCTAAGTAGGTCTTTAAGGTCTGATATGGTTCCGTTTCCCTGACAGATCCTATTTCGTATTTCCGCCGTCATATCGTTGTTATTGTCTATGATGGACCCTAGGTATTTAAAGGCACTTACTTCTTCAAATATTTCTTCCTAATATAGCCATATCATCTGCACATGCCAGGATCTGTGTTGATTTTCGTAGCAGGTTTTCTTTTTTTTGCACTTTGCTCACTCTTATGGCAAACGAATATTTTATGTATTTTAAATTAGTCGTTATTTTCAATAAAAATATAACGCCAATAACCGTACTTCAAACTTAAAAGGACCCTTTAAGCAGTAAAATCTGTTCCATAAAACAGCACTTTACAAAAACGTATCCTTTATTATAAAGAATTGAAATCTGAACTTTATACGTGCAAAAGTCGACTTTATCGCAAATTTAACCAAAAACAACAACAAAAGGTGTTAAATATGGAAAGTGATACAACAAATTCATGTTCCTCATCCGACGGCAAAACGTTTATTTTTTTTAAAAGACCAAAAACAGACAGAAAGAGCCAATCAATATCTATTTAGTGAAAGAACAGTTTATCTAACAGACGCTTTTTTACAAACTGTTAGGAAACAGAAGCGATTTAAAGTAAAGTAAAATTTACGTGATATTATGGAACCGGCTGTAAATCAATTTAAAGCAGTTTTCAAAAATATCTCAAATTTCAGAAATTTTGTGTTGTGCGAAGCGATATGTAAACAGAATACTAGTAACAAAAGAAAATCTTATTAATAATATTCTGTGGGTATACATCATATGAAAAACCTAAATTTTGTAAGAGTACTTAACTATTTACTAGAGTCTAGTTAATAGTCTAGTTACTAGACTATCTAATAAAAACGAAATAAAAATAACTTAACAAAGATCTAAATTACATTTATTTTTAAATTAATTCTTCTTTGACCTTATATGTTGATAATTGTGATTAATCACTCCCATTTCATAATTATTTTCTATAAAATAATTGAAATAAGCAATATAATACTCTTAGCATGCATAATATAATTTATAATAAATAAAATTAAATATCTTTGTGCGGAAGTTATTTTCATTTATGTGCAGAAACGTAATCGTTTGATGAAAATATTGCAATAACAACTGCTATTTACTTAACATTACGCTGCCATAGTTATTATTTGTATATAATGAAAGAATTTAAAATGAAAATAAACAGCATATTTTCTCTAAAAATAAAAGAATTATGGAATTTATGAAAAACGTCTTAAATAAAGATGGAGATCAAAAGCCACATAAACTTCTCAACTTTATAGTTATATACTAAATAAGAATAGCTTTTGAAGTTTTTGGTTGTTTAAAAAAAGAAATCATTTTCTTAAACTTATTGCTCACTTAATTTTTTAGCCCTCATAATTTACATGTATGTTTAATAATTAACATAAATGCTGGTTAATAATTGTGTAAAAGTTAATTATATATTTTTTTCTTAATTAATTACAACACATCTGATTGCTATAAAAATTTTATCCTTTGATTGAAAGCGCCACCTGCTCCCATAAATATTTATTTTCACGTTTGTGCACGCGAATAAAAGTCGAATTTTATGCCGAAGCAAAAAAAATATTCTGTGAGGTGGAAAAATAATTTATGTTGTATGTGTTTTTTAAGGGTTGGGGTTTTCTGATAATATATGTCTTTCCGTTTTTGTAAATTTCTGTAAAAATAGGGTTAACCGAAGGCAATTTTTCGCCCGAGTTAAAAGTAAAGGATGTTTGGTCTCGTGCGGGGTCCCGTTATAAATAAGTGAACATATTTCTAACCCTACACCACCTATACAACATTTGTAAACACAATAAAACAGATGGATGGGGCGTTTCCTGTGTGTGAAATGCTCCAAGTTAATTTTTTTTATAAAATTATTAAATGATTAAAATGAGATTTGAGAATGGGGGATGGTTAGAAGGTGTTTATTCAAAACATTCGTTGCATTTATATATCTTTACAATGCATTAGCATCGCTTGTAGTCATAAATCTTGGATCTTTAACCCATTAGTATGAATTATTCAAACAATTACACGATAAGAGACAAATTATACAGACACTCTTGAATTATACAGTGTTCGCGTCACGAGCGTGCCTTACCAGTTTTACTTAAACAACGTAAATCGCATTCCTAAATAAATAATGTGTAGGAAATTACAGAGACTTATCTTTGCGTTATTTTTGTTTATATTTATACCCATGAAACTCACACAAGAAGATTTTAATCGGGTTTTTTGTCCTTGCTTATCCACATCTGCTTGAGCCTGAGCTCCGAACTATCGATTGAAATTTATGATAAGCAGGAAATTACATTTCGAATTTTTATATATAAAACTTCCACATCCGCTTTTATTTATTTTTCCCCACATTTAAAAAAGTCCATTTTGCGCTTTACAATATTTAATTATAAATACTTTATAAAGGAAAGTTTCATTTGGCGTACATGCTGAGGATATTTTAAGGATAAACGAACTAGGTGGTGGTATGGGTTTCACATAAATCACTCTGACAGACAGCCCTATCAGAAACTGCCTCACTTTCCCTTATTCATTGCTTGATCCACGCAATTCTTGATATATCAATGCGCCTTTTTACATAAATAATCTCTAAATTATTCAGTGCTGTTACAATGTGACATTAAAAGGATCACGACAATATCATCACGTTGTCCCCAAGGACGTGTAGACGGGACGCCCGGGGAACAATGTGGTGAACTACTGAATTATTCCGTTTGATTGTTGCTTCGGGCTTTGCAGGGGTTACAATGCCGATCGGAAATCACCCCAACTTTCTCCGATTCCGCATAATTTGTCAGTTACTATTAATGATTGGAGCGTTAATAAATTATGAGAAAACTGGTACTATAAGCGAGCCATATTACATTTCAACTTAATTAAATCAGGATTTTTGTAGATGCGGGCATTAACAGGTGATTATCAATCAATAACTATTAAATCTTGTCAATAACTAAAAAAGGCAATCAATCAAATTTTATACTTGTCGAAGCAAAATGTTAATTCCTTTCTAGACAAGTAATTAATCAGGGAAGAGACGTAAAAATGATTGCGCGCGTTTATTTATACAAACAAACAAAAAATTCTAGATATTTCGTGGGTATTTACGTTTTTGTTTCGTATATAATGGTATAAAACACAAGCATTATAAGTCTGTATAGTGTACCTGTAAGCTTTTATTCCTTTATCTCGCCTTTCAGAGCGCGCTTTCAGAAACTTTCGTATTTTGTTCAAACTTGAACATTAATGAACTATGCTGTTCGCCATCAATGCATAAAACTGAAAATTGTGTCCCTGGAGTTCTCTTTGTGTGCGTCCTCGATTTCTATACAGTACTGTATTTTCATTAAAAGGATGTTTTTAATCATTTATCCAAAAACTTATACTTCACATGCCTCTTTTTTGTATATTACCATATTTTCCGAACCTTTCTTCTTTACCCCAATTTCCGACATTGCGCTAATTCGTTCCATTGCGAATTATACATTATTAGGATGATGGATTAGGTTATTTTCAACCATTCATTCCACCGAACAATGATCAAGGGGCTGAGCTTAAAATATAATAGGTAATCCATTTATTTCTTGACATATCGACGCTTAACAAAATTTACTTATAATTATGTTCATACACTAATGCCATTATTATAACACTTATTTATTTTCCACTTAATACTAGTTAACTAGTTTTAAAGCACCTAGCATTTAGTTTTAAAGATCATTTCTAAAAAATGACAAAATGTCAAAGGCGCCAATCCGCATTTATAACTTTAAATAATAATTCCGTAATGAAATATGCTTTTTAGAAATTGATTTCATATAAAAACTTAAAATAAATAAGTTGCCAAACAGAGCTTTCAATCAATTAATTATTTTTGCATACCAGTTAAAATTTCGATTTAAATGATAAAAAAAATTCAATTTCAAAATGCACAATAATTTTTAAAAAACAATGAAAATATCTCTTCTTCTTCTTATTCTGTAGATAGGAACTGTGTCTGTTTGATCGTTTGTGTTACCTATGCCCACTGATCTAATCAAAATTTTGCACAGATACTCTT
>JARJDX010039413.1:0-12254 GCA_030264735.1 Gymnusa sp. GC000175
ACACGATCCGTAGTGTATCTTCTTCTTCCTTTATATTAAGATATTAGCTTGTTTTTCTTCGTCATATTGCCTTAGTTGGAGAGAGTACGATTGTCGCTCCATCTTTTTCTTGGACGTACAGTTGTTCTGCGTCCCAGAGGTGATATATCTCGTGCCACTTTTACCAGTCTGGTTTCAGTCATTCTTTCTATATGGTCGCTCCAGTCCTTCTTTCTGTCCAGTACCCAGGTGTTGACATTGTCGATTTTGCAGATGTTACAGATATTTTCGCTACGCTCTCTGTCCCACTTTGTTGTGCCGGCTATTCTGCGGAGTACCTTAATCTCTGTTGTCTCCATTTGCCCCTTAGTTTTCGCAGTTTCGGCAGCAAACGTTATTATGGGTCTGATGGTGGCCTTGTAAATTCTAGCTTTGGCTTCTATACCAATATGTTTGTTGCGCCAGATCAAGTTGTTGAGGCACGCTGCTGTTCTTGCTGCCTTTGTTATTTGCTCTCTCACTTCACGCTCTATGTCCCCATAACCTGATATTTCAATTCGTAGTGTATGTTATAATTAATCCTGGATACGCCTGGCCAACCCAATGTAAGCGGGGTATAAATGTTACTAGGTCTGCTAGAGTTTGAAATATACTTGCAAATAACCGTACAAGGCACCGGTATACAGACTGTCATGCTATCAGTATGGGAAATTCCAGGAGAGTGTTTTGTTTTCTTTTACACTTTTTACTAATATTTTAATAGACTATCCATAATTTCACGGCAAATTCACTGCACTGGGATATATTACACCATTTTTTTGGTTGTTCTTGTATAATATCACCGCAAATCACTGAGCTAAAATATACTACTTTCCACTATTATTGTATTATAATGTTTTTTTTTTGCATTTGGGCCTGACATTAACATTTTAAAATACCATTAGCTTTAAATTTATCCCTAATAATTAGCCCGATTTTAAATTTTTTTGATAAAGTATTTTTTTTAATTCTAATATAATGATATAATATAATATTATAATATAATATTTAGACCATTTAGCGTCCTGGCGACTATGGATACTGTTGCTATCAACTAGTGTGACTTTCCCTTCCCAATGTGACCTAGCCAGGCGTGAAGGTCGCATACTGCACTCACAAATTTACGTTCCCACATTTGTTGTATTAAAATTTCATATTTATTACGATTTGCGATACCTGATTGTCTCGCCTTACTACTTAAAATATGAAAAAATTTTGTACAGTTCAAACACTCAAGCATTAATGGATTTTAGATTTGTATACACCTATTTTAATAGATTAAAAATAAAGTTCCTATGATTATTCAATTGTGATCCGTAGTGTGTTAGTGATCAATCCACGATTATTAGGTGCTAAATCTGGCTTGTTTTGATCCGAGGGTAGATTCTATTACATTTGATAAACGATTGCAAACGGGAATTGCCAAAATTATATTAAGGCGTTACTTTTGCTTTTTCATTGGCTTAAATCGCTTCAAAAGTTTAATACTTTTTCTATCAATTGCTTTAATATTTCTTCACCTACCTAACAGCTATCAGAAGTGGTTGAAATAGTTTTGCTATTGTTGCTGGGCAGGTATTGAAAATTTCCGATGCGATATTGTCTGGTTCCGCAGATTTATTAAATTTTAATTGTTGGATAGCTCTTTTAATATTGACCTATGCATGGATTGGCGTTATATATTTTGGGCTGGTTTCTGTGGTAATGCCACTGAAATATTTATCGCACTTCATTAACTTATATTATGGTGCACTGAATGGCCAGTTTTTCTGTCCACTGCATTTACGTGCATTTACGTTTGCATCTTTGTATCTGTATCTTTAAAAATTTTCCGTTTTATTATTCGATGCTGGGTATCCAGGTATCTTTACAGTGTGGTGAAAAACTTTAGTTTTAAAATGTGTCATCTGTATTGTTTAGATACCTCAGTTGTTTATTATTCGGCGATTTCTCTTAAAGCATATATATGGGACTGAAACAGTGCAATATTTCGAAAATTTGTGGCGCATATTTATTGAGAAAAAAATTTATGTTTTGATCCTCCTTCTCCATGTTAAGCTATTCAACCATATTTTTTTTAATGGAATCGTATATTTTTTTATGATATTTTAATTCCTTGGACTTTTTTCATAACTTAAAATAAAATACAATTTGGTTAATATTGAAATTATTTAATTCTTTTATAAATCTAGTAGGCGGCCCAGGTGTCAAAAATTACATATAATTTAAATTTTTAGTGGTTTAGTACCTTTCCTAATTTAAAATGTTTATACTTCCGATGAAGAATATTGTGATATGATTATTATTTATGGAGAGTGTAGAAAAAATTCAAGAGCTGCAAAAGAAATGTATTCCGTCAGGTTTCCGCATAGGCGCCAACCAGGATAGGGAACATTTATTGTACTGCAAAAATTTTACAAGAAACTGGTTGTTTTCCTAGAGGTAAATGCCAAAATCTCAGAAGAACAGCTACAAATGAGGATAAAGTAATCCTCCTCATCCTTATCTATCCGTGAGGGTAATATCTAATGAGGCAGCAATCGCTACCGGTTCCGTTCATAAAATATTAAAAACTAATAATTACAAGCCATATAAAAATAATGTAATACATGGACTTTATGAAGGTAATCCAGATCGAAGGCTTAATTTTATTACGGAATATTTCATGGAGCTATACGGACAAGATTCAAATGAACTTGGTAGAATTATGTGGTCTGATGAAAGTTCTTTTTCAAACAATGGAATCGTCGATATTGGTCGTCAGAAAATCCGCATTGGGGAAGATAAACTAATTTTTAAATGAGATGGAGTATAAATATTTAGTGTGGAATATTAGGTGAAAAATTAATAGCTCCATATTTTTATAATGGTACCTTAATAGGACACCGATAATTGGATTTTCTTGAAACCGAACTGCCAATTTTGCTTCAAGCTGCAAATGTAAATGAGAAACAAATAATGTACTTTCAACAGGATTGTGCTCCTGCCCATAATAGTAGGATAGTGACTACTCATTTAAATAGGTTAAATCGGGTAACGTTACGATAGGTACGAACGGTCCCATTAAATGGCCAGCTCGAACTCCCGACTTAATTCCCCTCGACTATTTTCTTTGAGGATATTTAAAAAGTGTAGTGTATGAGACGCCATCTAGAAATGTTGAAGACTTAGGAAATAAAATTAAACGCGCCTATGGAAACATTTCTAGACATATTCTGAAAACAATAACAAGTGATACATTTATTAGGCGATACGAACAATGCATTTTAAATGATGGAAAATCAAGTACTTTAGGGCTATGTACAAATTTTTCTCTGAACTAAATTATTTTTACATTTTGTAGCGCTAAGAATTTAATTTATTTTTTTTAATTCTATTAAATAACTCTTGAAAAAATTAATGTCTAGACCTAGAGTCGACGAAAATTTTAATTACTCGCAGATGTGACTCCAGTTAAAATTAAAATTACATTTAAATAAAATTCCTGAGAATTGTATATTTCATTAGTTGGTTGGGATTTTTAGAATAAACAATACAGAAAACTTAAAATTCAGGAATAACAAGTTGTTTACTCGTCTAAAAGATTACATCACACAGCTAGCTAGGATTACAATTATTTTTATCGGGACATTTTTATTTTTTGCATTTGGTTTTACCCCATTTTTCGTATTATAAATCTCCCAAAAGTGTCATTTTATACAAGGGCTGTAGTTTTTCGCGTTCCCCCTTAAAATGAATAAAAAACATACGTCGAGATATCTTTATAATATATCTGACATGATGGTGAATATGTATTTACAAGAAATCCATCTAAATTTTATATGGAAAAAAAAATCTCCTGTGAAATGAATCGGGTGACTGGTCACAAGGGACTTTTGGAAATTTCCCCGGAGGCCATCGGGTATCCAAAAACGCTTTCCACTATATGGACAGCACTTGTTTGAGTTCAAACGGGATGAAATTTACTACATTTCGTGTCAATTTAATTGTTACAAACTGAGACTATATATTTTATAATATTCTTTGCCTGAACTTTTAATCCCATTTAAAAATTCCTTAAAATGACAATTTATAAGTACAAATGCCTGTAATTTTTGTACATAAAAATATAATTCCTATTTAATTTCTCTTTCAATGATTTATCTCGTATTCATTTTATTCCTTCATTTTAAGCTTGAAATAAAAAAATGCATATTCATTATTCAGTAAACAACGAAATGGCTTTTCCAAATACAAAGCTAAAAAGCCTATCAGGATTAATTTCATCAGAACATTTAATTCTAGAAGCTCATTGTGCGTTCATTGTTTTCTTTTTTACAATAAATAAACAAAAATAAACAAAGAGCTAAGGTGTGAACGGTAATTGTATAATTATAGACGTATGATAAAACTCCTTTTTAAAGTGTTAATATTTTAGGGTGCATCAATATTTAAGGTACTAAATAATTCTTTAAAAATTTCATTAACACCGGCAAGCCAGTTTATTTGTTGCATTGATTTATTTGTTTTGACTAAAAATAGTATATTTCTTAAAAAATAGTTTGTTGCCTTATTTGTTAGGATTTTATTTCTAACTGGCTATCTACTTAACAAGATCCTTTTGCTTTAAATTGCAAAAGCATATTGTTGTCAAAAATTTTAAATTCTAGAGGGGCTTTTTATAGTGCCTTTTCAATTGTTTAAAGGTTTAAACCAAAAATTTGTAATTATCAATTAGGTAATTTAAAATCCGTAATGGGACACCTGCCCCCTCTGATGCGAACTTACCTTGAAATCCCTTCTAGACAAAAACCCAGGAGTAAAAATCCTCTGCACAATTACTTACTACAAAATAGGTAATAGATAATTTGGTTTTCGTGAAGTAGAGTTTTAAACTTCTATCCATATTGTATTAAATAAAATTTCTATGAATTTTTATTTTTATGAAAATATACCCGAGAAAAAGCTTTGCCCGAAGGTTTGGTACTATGAAAGAGGTAGATAATGGTTAGTCAATAAGGTTAAAGAGTAAAGCCAGCATGACTTTTATATCGGATTTTTCCATTTTTGTTTCTGGCACAATCTAGAAAAGTGATGTGACTACACTACTCAGCCTTTATTTCTTGGGTGTTCTCTAAAGATATTCCAGTATTTTCGGGTTTTTAGGTATTTTGTACTACGGTGTCAAGACTGGTCAGAGAAAAGGTCCAGGCTGGAATCTAATTTTAAGAAGTTGCAGCAGATGGACTTGACAATAGAGAAGTCTATGACATCAGAAATTTTTAATGGACTGGAGTGGCCAAAGTTGTTACTGATTTTTGTTTAGTTTGCTTTGTATAGCTGTCTGCTTCGTGGAGTTATCAGATTAGAGTCTCAGTACTTGTGCGTTGCATAAAAATTGCCTCCAGCTATAAACCGATGCCCAAGGAATTTGAACGTAGTCTCGAATTGGTAATTTTTAAGAAGATGTTAGGGAGCAGTAAACTGCTGCAACTACTAATTGATTATGTCAGTGGTTAACAGCAATTGAGGGGGCTTGAATGTTTTTTTGCTTATTTTTTTTTTTTGAATTTGTGGATCTTAATTGAATTTCTAATAATAATGGCGGTGCCTCCTTGCACTTCACTTTTGGGATATTGGTATAATAAAATGTATTTGAAATTTCGATATAGTTCTTGTTAGTAGTATTATTAATATGTGTTTCCAATATTATGATAATAACTATGTGGTGGAGTTCAATGAATTTTAGTTCTTGGCTATGGTTTGCATACCATTAGCGTTTCTAATAAAAAAAAATCTATGTACGATAGATGTGGTGATCAATTATCTGACCGCGAGCATTTTATCCACCTTCCCATCTTTTTTGTCATCATTGTCCTAAAGTGAATTGGCTGCTGTTGCGGGGCAGAGAGATTTTGTTGGTGGTTAGTTTATTAGTTACAACAAAAAAGTTTTTGCTATGATTTTATAACAACTTTCCTTGCTAATACAAGGGTGGGAATAGTTGTTCAGATTAATTCGGTAAGTATGGTTCGTTAAGTTAAAATTAAAGAGCTTTATAATTGGGAAAATGATACGGGCGCCAGTAAACTGTTTTTTTGCAAAAAAAAAAAAATCACAGAAGAAACATATAATAGGTTAAATTGTGTTTAATTGTTTTGTATAAACCTAATTAACAAACCCTTTGTGGTTAATAAAACAAACAATAGGTTTAACACGTATATTGCATAAAAATAAAACAAGATTAATGAAGAAGAAATTTAAAAGATTTTACATGAACTGGGGCTGCTTAATTTCAATGTGCCTGTTGATGGCTGTTGGGCTCCTTGTTACAATTAGCTCTGGTTTCCCCATCTGAACGGACTTGGAGTTAGGTGACTTCCTGACCTAAGTGACTATTTCAAATCAAGGTGATGAGGAAGGCAATCAGCATACTTTACTAGACTGTTGTTGTTGAAGGATCCTTGAATGTCATGGATCTTTTCACTGGTGTCCTTCTTCTCGGAAGAGGCCCCTGTTCATAAAAAATATACAAATATAATTAGCAAGCAAGCCTACCACACAATAAATCAAATGATTATGTAAACCAGTGCAATGCAGGTCAAAGCAGAAATTCATCAATACTATAAGGTGCAATTACTCCAAAGCAAAGTTACACAGGTTAATAAAGAAAATATATGCAATAATATTAAAAATAAATCATTGAAGAAAGAGAAATTTAAAGTGCCAACCTATAGAAGAATACTAAAATGTTTAGACAAAAAATAATTCAACTAAAGCCGAACAGGTGTTTAATTTCAATTAGATAATGGTTAATGAAACGTAAATCCTTGCCGGATATTTTTTATGTGCCCTGAAGTCCACCGCCAACCCAGGAAACACGTAACTAATTAATCAAAAACTATTAAATCACAGATGGGTACAATAAGTAAAAAACCCGTAGCCATCACGTAAACAATCGCCGTCCTGACGAAAATAATAAATTTTAATGGCTATCGTTAAAATTCTACCTGTGGTAACATCCACCCACTAACTAATTAATAATTAAATGCTATTGAACAGAAAAAGCACGTGTGGAATAAAGTTTTCAACACAAAAAAATTATAGCAGATAAGATAATTAAATTTACTTACACTCTCTCTCTGCACCGAGAAACAAAAATCAAAGAAAGGGACACAGATTTTTTATCTATAATTAACAAACTGATTTACCTCTATTCGCTGATAAAAATCATAATTTGCAAACACGTGCCCAATAGCCCAATAAATTTGATCCGTTTATTAACGGATTATTATTAACAACAAGAAGAAAAGTTTCACAATAACTTAACAGAATCATAGATACAACAGACGTATTCAACCCTGCTTTCTCGGATCAGTCGCGCGCGCGCACTTTGCACTGGAGAGCGATGTAACAAAACATTGACAAAATGTAACAAAAATATTTTGTGTGTTAATTTTATAATGGCCTTTCTTGGAAATTATTTCAGTATTTCCACTGTGATTAGGTCGAAACCTGGGTTTTCTTAAATTTGATATTATTTTTTACTGCTTTGGCCACTTTCTTGGGCGTAAGTGATTCTATATATTTAGTTCTATTTGATCAATTTCTGTAAGTTCCCCGTTGGATTGAAATATGTTTTCTAGGTGCTTTTTTTAGTTCGATTTGATTAGTTCTGTTTGTTTTTTGTTGGGTTAAAATATGTTTTCTAGATACTAGGTTTTCCTACAGTTCACTGTCTCTAGATCGGTGTCGCGACATATCTTTATGTTTTAGTTGCTCGAGTTTCAGTTAGATTTGTAAAGGGCAAGTACATAGCAATAAAAAATCTATGAAAGAAATTGATAAATATGATCTTGCGATAATCAAGATCAAAAACTATCAAAGGTTGATAGTGCAGATGTAGAAAACCATAGTATAGTTTATCAATTTTACTGAGACTTAAAAGCAGCTGATATTGTTTAAAAGTGGCAAGTAGAAAACACATGCTTTAATTTTTTAGTAAACAGCTTAGTAAAATAAACTATATTAAAGTACTGGAAACAATCATGATTTTATTTCTAAACCGAAATCATGGGGGTCATCGCAAATTAGAGTTTTGAACCCAGGCGCAAAATTTTCTAACTGTGGAGCTTTAAACGGTCCTCTTCTGTACTCTGTACTCTATCTATACTCTACACTCTACAGTGTAGAGTGTAGACTGTAGCGCAGGAATCGGCAACCTCTTTTTACTTAATTTTTACAATTTCAAATATTTATTATGCGTCCGAGGGCCAACGCCGTCCCAGAAAATTTTTGGCTAGTTTATTTAAAAATGCTTTATTCTCTTTAAACCATGTAACATGTAACGAATATATTAAAAAATTTACTTCTACTCAAGCACCTGACTTCAGAATAAATTATCGCTTGGTACTGATTCCTTAAGATGACTTCTGATGATATTTAAGCTAACCTTTAATTGCTTAAAATATGTATTTTTTTACCAATTCAATAAAAAAATCTAGATATCGAGATAAGCGGGTCATCTTATCAGTTTTCGCGGGTCACTAAGTGAGCAGGAGGTCATGAGGTTACGGGCCATAGCTCTATCCACTTAGTATAAATTTTTATACCTAAACTATTTTTAAACACAATATTATTTAACGTAAAATACGATAAACATTGATATGTTTTTTTATGCTACATAACTTTGCAGGCGGTGCTATGTGGGTAACGATCTGAAGCATGGGGAAGGTTTTACTTAATGCCTTTTATGTTTATACCTTTCACAAATTATTTTTTGTAATCTTTGCTTTTCTACAGAAATGTTACTATTTTATTGCAAATTAAGAAAATTATTTAAATTTTTTTTTAATTAAGCAATATAATTTTAATATTCGTGCCTTTTATTATTAACTAGTTAAAAGTTCATAAAATGACGGAAAATTAAGAATAATTATAGGGGTTATCCATATTTTCGTTTTCCGGGATTATCTCGATTAGAGTCTCAAATCCCTGAGTCCCCAACCTGCATAAAACATAATATTTGTTAAAAAGATCATATTAATTTATAAGTATTAAATAATTTTTAGCTATTTAACCAGCTACCGCAGCTAATAATATATTAAAATAATTTGATGTGGCCAATACATGACTTAGGGCCGGTTCTTTAAGCGTAGTTAGTTAAAGATATGAATAAATTGACATGTGACATTATTATTATTATATTTTTATTAACAATATCGCATGTTTATTTATTCGTAACGTTACGCTTTATAGAATCGGGCCTTAATCATATATTTTAAAACATTTTTATTGTTTAAATTAAAAAAAAAATGATATAAAAAAAATAAATTTTTTTTTATTTTTATTTATATCAAAATAGTGAAATTCAACTAAACTGGTCAAATCTAAGTTTAGTTAACCAGGTTAGGAAATGTCCCGGTTTCTATTATTGTATATCACTAAAGCATTCTTAAATCCTTATAGTAAGATATCAAAACTTATTTTGTGGGTGGATATGGATTTTAAAATAATTCTTGGAACTGGTCCATTTTCTGGTTTTATTAATATTGTATTCTTAAGCAGTACTTGAATTATGGTTTTTGCTATTTTCGAACTGCTGTGCTAGTTAATGGACATATTTTGTACTACATTGAAGTTATGTATCCAAATCGTATTAATATCTAAGAAGATTTACCAAAATTAAACCCGTCTTAGCAAAAAAATTGTTAAAAACTGAAAAAGTTGTGATATTTAAGGTAATATAGTAAGGAAAAGTCGCATTTCAGTGACCAATATGTGCCACTTGTAGGGTAAGTATGTAGACGTTTGTCCAACAAGAAGTACTTCTACCACTAGGTATTTTAAAAAAATGTCGTTTTTAAGCGCTCGGTGCGTCCACTACATTTTGTGTATTTGTCAAATGGGTTAGAAGAGACACATTTCTGATCAAAAACTTTATGTTTTTATCCTAGCTAGTAAAATTAAACTTTTTCGACCCGGTCTAATGGCTGTTGGCAAAAGGTAACCACCATTGAAATACCAAATGTTGTTTGGGTTGCCAACCTACGCGATCACGTGGTTATTTCTTTATAATAATGACTTTGTTAAGGTGATAAACGTGTAAGGTAATGAAAACTGAGTGTACGTGAGTACTGAGTACAAAAATTAATTAAGTAAAAATGTACTAAAAAAATATAAGTACAATTTACTTGATTACAAATTTATTTTTAATGGGTTATTACAAATGTACTTGAGTATTGTATTAAAGTAATCAAAAATTATGTGTACAAATAAAATCGAGTTAATACTTTAAGCATGTCTAACACATTGTGTTGACATTGACATAATATACTCATCAGTCATCAGTACTTATACTCATAAATTTAATGATTAATGAAAACAATACTACTCCTACTCAATTTCCATGGCTACTGATTACATGTACTTTACTCAGACTAGAGAGTATGATTCCACTGTAGTACAACATATGAGTACAATTTGCTCAACAGTGATAAAATCACTATCGTAAGTAACGTAAAGTAAAATTTTTATTTGCTTTATTTTGAAAGAAGAGGCATATTGTTAAGGATAAAAATAAAATCATATTAAATTGGGAAATTAACAAATAAAATTTTTAGGTTCATATTAATAATTGATATAGCAAGTTAGAGTGTAAATACAAACATTTTCCCCTGTAAAAAAAATCCCACGAAAATCGTTTTTTTATTACATTTGTAAAACATTAAAAAGCGGTTTCTCTAATTTTCCATTACAGAGTGGGTTACAATTATTAAATAAGGGTTTTTATTTAAAAACATTTCGTACGTCGTATATATTTTTTAAAATACATTTGCGGTATTATATATGTAGGTACTCCATTCTTACAAATAAAAATAACAAATATAACTTATTTATTATTCACAGCATAAAGTAACGAAGTTTTAAAATAGCTCTACATTTTAAAATTTATAAAAAGTCAGTATAAATTTATTTCATAAGAATATTTATTACTACAGAAACATGCCACTTCGCTAAAAATCATGAAAAATAAGATATGTACAAATTTTGTGGTTTAGAATTTTTTTAAAGAAAATACTTAACATATCACCTTCTTACTTAAAAATATAGAATTTAAAATGATTTATTTGAAAGAAATATGAACGAAAAAAATGGAGGTGTGGTCATTACATGACTTTTATTTACGAATTTAAAACGTATCTGAAAAGTGATTCTGTAACTTTACAAGACTAAATCCGCCATATTTACAAAACGGGTGCGGCCCAAAATCCTGAATACTAAAATCCCGAATGCCTAAAATCCCGAACGCCTAAAATCCCGAATTAGCTGCATACTAAAATATAATTTAGTGACACTTTTGCTTCTTCTCTCTGTTTCACGATATCGCATTTCTGCTTATAATACAGAATTAATAAAGTTTTAAATTTTTTGTTACTTTAAAAAAAAATCTGATGTGGCCACCCCTGACTTTATGATACTATTGAATTTAATTGGCAGTGTGACTCTATTTTATTAAAATTTATGCTTTAATAATTCCACTAGTGACATTATCACAAATATGTCTCTGCAACACTGTAACTAATTGAAAATAATTTCAATGACAATGTTGCTTAGCAACGAAAAACAATGAGTGTTTTGTATGTTTTTTCCACAAACTTGAAAGTTTTTAAAATATTTGCAAAAAAAAAACGAAGAACGTTACCAATTTCGGTTTGTGAATTTCCGCCAAAAGTAACTGAGATCTTCCAATTTTTGATAAAAGTTTAAATTTGAATTTTTGTAGTGATATCTTTAATAGTTTTTGAGAAACCTTGCTTACAATAACGCGTCACATTCACACACACACACATCCACACAGCCATTTTTTAATTTTGGTTAATTATTGTCCAGGGGACCCTAAAAGATAAATTTCCACTAAAATCTTCATTTTTTTTGACTATTACCATCCTCTATCTTACTATCGTATGATGTAATATAAAATTGGGAGAAATTTTTTAAAGTATTTATCTACTTAGAGGGGATCACGGCTAACATTTGTAGATTAGGTTGGTCTGCGTTACAGATTAAGATTGGATAATTTAAAATTTAAGGACAACATTTTTAATCCATATTATACTTGTTTGCAGAGAAGTATTAATGAGAGGAGTGGTTATTCATTTTGAAAAGTTCCTAATAATTATAACCCTGTAAAACAGAGGATTATCTGAGAAACGTAAAACCAAAATAAAAGTGTATAATAAGCAGAAATGTGATAT
>JARJDX010039453.1:0-13693 GCA_030264735.1 Gymnusa sp. GC000175
ATCAAAGAAGTAACAGATATTGACATTTTTAATTACGGTGCGTTTATTAAAAGCGTACAAAGACTTTAACTTTTATATATTTTTTATTATTATTATTCATATTTCAATTTTTTCTTAACGTTTTTGTTTTCTTTGTTTACTTAATTGTATTATTTAAGTTCATATACTACTTTTTCGCTGTAATTGGAAACTATGTTTCTGTTGGGAAATAAATTATTATTATTATTATTATTATTAAATATGATAGTTAACCCAAAAAAACATCTCAAATTATTAAATGAAAGTCGTGTGGTGACCACACTTCCATTTTTTTTTTTTGAAGTAATGCCAATTTAAGTAATATTTGTTAAAAAGCATTTATTGTTTTTCGACAATTGTACCTTTGATAATTTGGTAATTAATTATATAATATTTTACAATGAAAACACGCAAAGTACTCTCAAAGTATTTCAATGTGTTGCTTAAAATCTTACATTGTAAATGCACTTTAAGGATTCACTATTGAAACGGCTATGGGCTATTTGCCAATGTATCCGGTACAGGAAAATAATCGACGCCAATTATTCATCGGAAATTAGTTCATCGAATTTTAATCTCCAGAAAATTATTGTTCAAATATATTTTACTGTTTCAACACAAAATTTACTTAAAACATATATCAAGAATATTTTTCCACTACTATTTTATTGCAATTTTATTTAATGCAGCAAAATAACTATTCTAGAACTAGATCCATGTCCATATCCAGGGATAAAATCCTTATAAATACAGTAATTAAGTAACTAACAAAAAAATGAGTTTTGGAAAACTTTAGACAAGGGAGAAATTCGAGAAAAAAATTAGTGAATACGTGTATATGTTTCAGTGCAACATTTTGCATATGGTTTCTTCTTCCTCTTCTTCTTTTTGGCGAAAACCTATTGGTTTGTTTTAAACGTCCGATTCCTCGTCCTTTTCCCTAGATATTGAGTTCCAACTATCCTTCCCGGTAGTCCTATCGCAGTTGGGATCATAAGGCTTGTGATTTTAGTAAATCTTTTAACGAACATGCTCTGGATGTTCTCCTTCGAGTCCCTTCTTCTTGCGCGGTACCATCTAAAAATGTCTTGTATTTTACATGCTTCTCGTATTTCTTTGTTGGCTTTCCTGTATGGGCTACCCGTGATCAATTTTAATGTTTTTAGTTCCGGTTATCGTACCATCCTCTTAGTATTTACGTTTTCTGGTTTCGTCTCTCCAGCATATGTAAGTATTGATCATACGCATGTTTAATTTGTATTTTGCTTTTAATTCTCAAGTGATTGTTTTGCAATATTGATATTTGTATAATTCCCAATATTTATGCAGTTTTATTTATTGGTAGTCTGACCATATTCTTCACTTCTCTAAAGCTCTCGAGATGGACGCCTGCGTACTTGATTCTACGTTTTCCACAAATGTCTCAGATTTCAGTTGACCATAGCCCTATTTCCGCATCTGATTACACTTCTCTTCTACTTGGATACTTGCATAAATAAATTCTTTGAAACTTTTCAGATGACCGTTATGTCGTTCTATATACGCGTTTTTGTACCTTCTACCTCAAATTAACTTTTGTAGCTTATTATTTTAGCAAATCATTTATCAAGAGTTCAATAATATTACATCGTGCAAGACATAATACATTACAACCGCTTGCCCTCCTCTTGTGGGGATTATATCAAAACCTGCAAATCTCCATTACCATTAATAGAAAGTATTGTCAATTAAAAATAATTTTTACCTCGTATGATTATGGGCGAAGTTTACGCTCAAAATAGGAAAGCAGTGGTTCCGATCACTTCTATTTATTAAAATTTTCAAATATCATAGACATGAAGCAGTCTATTTATGTCAGTTCGAAGTTCTTCGCTAGGTATAGTATCGCATAGTCTTTCTAGGTCAACACAGATGTAACTCGGATTACCACAGTTATTCGTTTTTTTTATAGTCCTTAAAAAAATAATAAATCCAAGTGTTTTAATAAATTTTAAAGACCCAAAAAATAGTTTGGGGGCATATGGACGTAAATTTTAGTATTGGGACAATCCCGGCCTTCCAGTGCGCTTCAATACACTACTATAAGAGTAAAAAGTTATAACCCCTGACTTTGAAGAGCTAAATCTTACAAATTATTCAAGTAGTTTTAATTTTCTAAGCTGTACTATTAGACAATTTATTTCTGCATAGGCTAAGGTCATTTTATAATTTTCCAAATAGGCGTTAATATATTAAAGCAAAATTTGAGTAAGAAATTTTTTTGCGCCTATTACACTAATGCATGGATTAAAAAATCAAATAAAGTATTTATGGGAAAGAAAAATTATTTATACTTGTAAGTAGAACCGTCTATTATTGTCTCATAAAGGTTTTATGATATTTCTTTAATTAATAAAAAAGTTGTAGAGAAAAATCTCGCCTCACATTAATTCTTTTATTTGAAAAGATGTTTGAAAAAATCTTATTAAATTATTTAGATAAAAATTATAAAACATGCTTTGTGAAACGGTTGCAAAAAATTATTATTTTTAAGGGCTGTATTTTTTTATAACAACATGGCGGGTTCGGAATTTCCCGATCGTAGATGCCTGGATGTTGGTTGTTTTTGAGTTTCCTGATCCCATTATTGCCTTCCTTCAGTATTCTAATGCAGGGCATTCGTATATAATGTGGGAGGCGGTTTCATCCTCCTCATTGCACATTCTACATAACAGCTCCTCCGTGTAGAGTTTTAAGTTGTGTAGGTGTTTTTGCGCTTGCAATGACCGGTTTTTAGTACAGTTATTGCGCTTAGTTGGCTTAGTTTTGTAACTTGTGCGGTGTATTTTCTGGAGAGGAGAGTAGCAGTTTGCTTTGCCTATGTCCCTCTACGCTTTGCCAGCGTCTGGTGTGTTCTTGGTCCATCCACTCTTTAACGCCTACTTTCACAATCTTTTTGGTGACGTTTAGGACCGGTTACGGTCCAATATAGGCGTTTCAGTTTCTTGTTTAGCAAGACTGTTACCCGGCGTCTACAGTAGGGATACTCTCTTTGTGGTCGCCAGTGTTACTAGGTTTTGGAGGCATTCCCAGACTAAGAGTAAGTTGTGTCTATGGGTTGCAAGTGCTTTGAGAGGTGCATGGCTATCAGAAATTATAAGAATGTGTTGCCCCTAACTCAATTTTTCTGCATAATTCAAATTAAAAATTCGACTTAAAGAGGTTTCACCTATAACTTGATGTCTAAATGCACTACCTCCACCACATTGATAGTTGCGTTGATCTAGAATTCTAGAACATCATTTTCCAACCGGTGGGTCGCCTTGGCTTTTCTGGGGGTTCAGCATAGCTTCAAAAAATAAAAAGCTCCATATAATTACAGAAACCCTTATCAATTAAAGTCGATTAAGCTAGAAGCGAGTGAGATTAAACTACGTAATATCCACAACACAATTCAGAGATGCATTTCAGACTTGTCCATAGATGCTATGTTGGTTCAAGTTTGCAATTACTCGTTTACGTAAGATACATTCACATGGAGGAGATCAAAGCGAAGATTCTGTTTTGTAGAGCACTAAAAATTACTACGAAAGGTAAAGATGTCATGGAGATAATAAGTTCATTTTTTGAAAGTAATGACTTACAATGGAAAAACGTATGTGGAGTGTGTACCGATGAAGCACCAGCAATGCCTGGATCACGATCCAGATTTTAATCAAAAATTTAAAGAGCTTGTACCCTAAGCAAAGGGATTACACTACATAATTCACCACTTCTTCTTCCAAAACTTTTGCAAGAAGTGTTTAACTTTTTGATGACAATTGTCAACTATATAAAATCTAGTGTTCTCAATAGTCGTCTGTTCAAAGAACTATGCAAAAACATAAACACGAGTGTCTTTTTTTCTATACTGCTGTTCGTTGGTTATTAAAAGGAAATCGCGTTGGCCATGTTTGTGAATTGAAAAACAAAATAAAACAGTTATTAGAAATAAAAGGAAAATACGAGTTTATAACATTCTTCAACGATGAGACCTGTATCCAAAGATTAGCTTATTTATCTGATATCTTAAATCAGCTAAATAATCTAAATTTGAAGGTGCAGGGCAGAGAAACATACATTATTCACTTCAGAGATAATATCCAGGCGTTCTTATTCAAGCTGCAAAACTGGCGCCGTAAAACTAATCTTGAAAACTTTGCAATGTTTGAACACCTTTGCATCAAGACTGAAAAATCTGAGACAGGGATTGTAGATAATCAAAAAGGGGAAATTAATAACTACCTTAAAGCCCTTCAATCTGAAATTCTACGTTTTTTTCCGGAGTTCTCTGAACAAGAAGCTACATTAGTACGAAACCCATTTTATGTATCTTTAGATGTTACCGAAATTCCTGTTAAGTACAGGATGATATTTTCAAGCTGAGAAAATTGGTGTGCTATGCGTTATTTGTATCCTACAGTTTCCATGATTTCCTTTTGAGTATTAGTGCTTTTTGCTTCTACTTACCTCTAAAAAAGTAAATTTTCAAGTCTTCTGCAGATCAAGACAGAACCCATAAATAAGCTCTATGTACAAAATGACATGAGCTTGGACTCAACTAAGAATTATAAAACTTGTTAAGTAGAAGCAAGCTCAATCATCACATTAATCATTAATAGTTAATACTTAATAAAAAAATAGCTTTACTTTTGTTAAGTCCTAAAATATATTTTTCTTTATTTTTTATTTTATTGATTAAATATGAGGGATGAAAAAATGGGGTCACGAATATTTTTAAAAACTCTAAAAAGGATCGCGATTAAAAAAATTTTGGGAACCTAGAAATTTCAGAGAATAATCTGTACAAATTTCATTTCCCTGAGTATACCATTAGATACTTGTTTACCAATCTCTCATCGATGTTCTTTTAGTAAAAAAGATTGGTTTGTTGACATAATCTGTACTGAACAAGATATTTAGTGAAATTTTCCCCACAAATAGATTCGATGCGTAGCAAAATTGAGGACAAGTTTAGGAAGTTTGGACACGTTAGAGATTTAACAAACATGCTCGTTCTACATTTGTTCAAATAAAGATGTGCAGCTTAATGTATTACTGACGCCGCAAGAAAATCCGCATTTGATGTTGAGACAGATAGCTTTTTTAAATTTTAATGTGGAAAAGACAGTGTTTCAGGAATACTTTTAGACAAACATTTCCCCTTTGAAAGGTTTTCCTAACATATAAGTTAAAAATCATTGTGATCGGCAAAATGGATTGCATATAAACTACAAGATCACGTATGACTATGTCTAGTACATTCAGTTTATTTTAAATTAAAACAAAAAAACCTTTTTTTTGTTTTTAAGAGATAAAAGATAAAGCGTTTTAAAATCATCATACACATTTTCTATTGGCGTTTGGTTTATTATTCTACGATTTTTATTTTAGGAGATATAAGCTCTCAAAACGTGACACTTTTTTTTGCACATTTCACCGCCGGGGTCTGAAAAAAATTGCTCTAAGTCAAAAATATTAAAAACTTACTTTGTATACCAGAGAATTATGATCTACCTACAATATTATGCAGGAACTAGGTTGCTGTTTAAATATTTTAGTTAATTGAATATGTGCATATGAAATGGACTACAAGATTTGAGCATAATGAACTAATTAACTAACTGACATACTAAATGGCTAACAAACACTCGAATTTAAATGAAAGTCTGTTGAAATTTTCGGTACAGGATATAGTAACATATGCTCTAAAAGTTAGAGGTATTATCCTAAACCCTAAATATAAATTTTTATGACAATTGTTGAAAAGAGTACTATAAGTAATTTATTTATTTGAACATGCCTCACTGGTAAGAGATATTTAAATTTTTTCAGAATAAGTTGTATCAGGTTTCACGTTTAGAGAGTCTCATATTCTAATCAAGAAGACCCCGGTTTTCTAAACAACCTTCATTAATCCAAACTCCGTCATTATGCTACTACCGTTGGGAAATATTTAGATGAAATATTTTCCAACAAATGAATAGAGGGAAGGGATTCTATGAATTCCTAGAACGCAAGATCTAATTTAATTTCTGTGGAGACTTTGAAGTACTAAGTGTAAAATGATTAAATGGAAAATTTAATAATTATGTATGAAAAATAACTCATCAAAACCCCTATCAGATCTCTCCGGTAGTAATGCACAAAGCTCAAAAAGAATCAAACATGCAGGCTTACACCTTTGAACGGATCGCATTTTGACCACAAAGATAAAATTTTCATTTTTAACTCCTTTTACGAAATCCGGATTTTTACGAAAATATTAGTTTTCGACTCCCCTTATTCAGAAAAAATTGTTTTCGAAGTGATCAAAGTGATCGAAACTGATCTGTCTGGAAATTAATATTTAAGCTTTTAACACAAATTTGGAGGTCTTAGTGATTTTTGGCTGAAATCCATCAACAGGAAGAGGAACTTTATTTGTTAGGTATTTTAGTTTATTGCAAATATTTCAAAAACTATCAAAAGTATAAAAATATGCAGGAGTACAAAAGTGTTAAGAATTAAATTGTGAACAAATATTGTTTTTTAACATTTTTTTAAAATTAAACGTTTTAAGAACTCATCTTCGTTCCCAAGCAACATTTTTATTGAAATTATTCACATCAAGTTGCACATATATACTGTCATTATAATAAGCTGACAATTTATGAAATATGGTTATGTATCATTCAAAACAGACGCCTACTTCCAACCTAATTAGCTGATAATTAATCAATACACTTATGTTTGTCAAAAATAACGGATATGTCTCAAATTCGTAAATATAAGTCGTGTGGTAACCACACTACCATTTTTTCATTAATTAATTTTTGTAACATTATATAGAATTTTATTATGATTATTTGTATAATAAATACTCCGTCGAGCACAAAACAAAACAGTGGCTGTAATTAAAAAACGGGGATAAGCCTTTGACAAAGATTTTCTAGTCGGCATGTAAAATGTTGACATTAGAAAAAAACCAATCGGCTGACATTTTACGTTCATTATTTGCAAGAGTTGTACTGAAGAGAAAAAGGTCGATCGTGGGTGATATTGTGGTGGACTAATCCAAATGTGACTGAGTTTTTCAAAATCTTTAATAGGGCAAAATATACATCACACAGGATCACTATCCTCAGGGTTCAATTAAGATAAAGAAGATATAATAATCCAACAGCATAACCTGTCTTAAAAAATGTGCTATTTTAATTTTTTTTTCAAACCCTAAAAATAATCTAACAACCCTACATTACTAAATGTGACCCAAATGAACTAACACCACCAAAATATTTTTGGTTCGATTTTAAAAATTAAATTATTTACATATCTGTTTCTCTTTTATTTAAGATTTTTTCTCTTTTATTTTAGTTACTTTAAAGTAAGGAAAGGGCAGAGTAGCCAAGCGGTAAAACGCTGGCATGCCAGAGGTCCCGGGTTCAAATCCGGCACAATTTATAACTCTAGTTTTAAAATTTCTCTCTGCTCTCGGGAAGTCACCTTAAAATCCGTTGGTACCGTCTGTGACGTAACACCTGCCCTGCTACTTACAATAAAGACGTAAAAATTAGGCTGAAAGTAGACTCTGTCTACACCCGAAAGCGAGAACTCTCGCTCAAAAACGGGTCCATACATACATACATTAAAGTAAACCCTTGTCTATACATTTTATTTAAGGGTTATTTTAACTTTAGAAAAGAGCCAAAAGCGCGAATAAAACAGTTGGGGACACTCTATATTTTCATTATCGAAAGTGGCGCAGAAGGCTGCACCTACATTGGATCCGTATTTCTCCCGATTCGATATCGGTCGAAGTTAGAATAAAAACAAACCCAATCCCGATCCGACGACGGTAGATTGCGTCCGATATTGGACCGACGGCTTTTACGATGAAACGTGTTTATTTCCAGTCCGATTTCTTCTCCCGACAAAACACAAAAATGGGAAAAATTGACAAGGAATTGTTTATTGATCTTATGAGGAATATAATTTAACGTTTTCATTGTCATACGGTAATAGTCCTTGAATTTTTCAGGGTAGTTTCATATATTTTTGCAAATTTAAAAAAATTACCCTGCAAATCTATCCTTATTAAATTTATGCACACATGTACATTTTTTGCTACGTGTTTTAAGAACGTTGTTTTCTAACAAAAGCCAAGGCATAAAATCTTTATCAAAATCACTCATCGTAATAAATAGACTAAAATTAATAGAACAAGTGTAGGCATTCACGAATGACGACATTAAATTAAAAAATTGGTCTTTATCAGATCGGGAGAAATAAAGATCCAATGTAGGTGTCGCCTAAGACGCATTGTTTGACGAGAATTATTATCGAGATGTGAAACAAAACCAATCATTCATTTCACTAATTCGTTATAATATTCCATGTTTACAGGCATAAATTTTATCCGTAATGTATAATATAATTACCATCACCTCGACGTTGGTTTTCGATTATCGTGCTTTCCACTGGGATTTCAAAATTTTGGACCCACAATTCACTGTTGAAATGAACACACACTTCTACTTTTGATCCGGTGTTAAAACGCAGGAAACAAATTTTGCATCCACTTCCTTTATGGTTGGTACCAAACCGAATGAGATATGCAGATCATTTGCTATATACCGAATAGTCAATCTTCTATCTGTTGGAACAATTTTATTCTCATTTGAAATAACTGTTTTGTGATCAGTTTATTCAAAAATCGCTTAAACTAGTGGTCTCAAATTGTCTGGGGCAAAATCTGAAAGCAGCTTACGAGCTAACTAGCAAGTCACCCTTTTCGAGGTGCAATTCTTGGATGCGATCTACAAAGTGCTTGGAATTTTTAATAAAAGATGATGATTTTCCTACAAAAGGCAATAAAATATTTGCCAAATATTTTGCGAGTTTGTGGGTGCGGGAATGTTGTAACATTCTCGGAGTGTATTGCTATTTATTTATGTAGTGAGGTGTCGACTCATCAGTTATCCATATTTTCAATATGCTGTATATAAATAATAAGATGTTATCATTAAACCGGAAGAAGAAACCAATAAAAAAAACTTACATTTTGTCTATGCCCATACCCGATTAGAAATTTATATGGGAAAATTTTGTATAAAACGCTTTAAAGAAAAATAAGAAAAAAAGAAAAAGTAGTAGAATTAAGAAAAATAAGATAAAAAACAAAGACGGAAAACTAAAAAAGAAAAAAAAAAGAAGATGATTGTGGTTTAATTTTATAATTGGAATTATCAGTTTTTGTAGTGATGTTTATAATGTGCCCAATATTGTTGGCCACTTTTATTAGACTTTTATTTGACTTTTATTTGACTTTTATTTGGTTTTATTTGGTTTTATTTTAATTCGCCACCTACTGTAATCATACCTTATTGGCCTAAAAATTTTAGCCAAGAGCTTTCTTTTGAATACCTTAGATTTGATTAGACGGGGCCGACAGAGTTAAGACACCCTATTAGCTTATTAGTCTACCTTCTGACCTAAAGAGAATTTTTGTACTACTTCCCTACTGCTAATTTTATCCCCTTTATTTCAGCAAAGTCCTAGGATATAGTGCCCTGACCAGAGCTGGCGTGACAGTCATTTCTTCCATTAGGGCATTTCTCGTGGTAGCCAATGTTGCACACGCACAGAGTTTGTGTATTGTCGTTTCGTGAGCCATTCCAGACGCTGTTGTCCACTTTACCCAGTTTATGAAGATAGCAGCTTAGTGGGCAATGTCCTGGTAAGATACCAGTATCTAACTTTAAATATCTTAAATGCACTTTCTTCTTTTACTTTCGCTTGCATATGTCACAACTGATCTTATAAGTGCTTTTTATATTCTAAGTTTTAAATCTTGGCATTTCTAAAACGGGAAACGTAAATGTAGTTGGTGACGCTAATTTTGATTTTTAATTATCTTTAGCTAAGACTTTTCTGTATACCAACCCATTTTTGAATATTCTCTATCAGGTGTAGATGTGTGAGAGTCTATTTTTTGCCTTATTTTAAGTCTTTTATTGATAGTGCTTTCCCCAAAACTTCACTTCATAAATAATTCCATTTGTGACCAGTAATAATTTTTATGTTTTTGTAGTAAATTTTGTTTTAAAAAAGGTGTAGTGTAGAAAATTTTATGTGTTTATAGACGATTGTGGTTGAAACATCAAGTAACACTTGTACACGAACAATTTCCTATAATTCTGTTGTTTACAATAATCTGCCCACACATATAGAAACATGAATATTATAACTTAGTCTCTGTTCTGCGAAGTACATTGTCTGTCTTATTCTATTCAACTTTAATGAGGATGCAGAAGTTGCATTTAATTTCAATAACAACAAACAATTATGGACATATGCTCGTGTCAGGTTTTGTTAGCATGGCAATTATTTGAACCTTTAGTTTAAATTGAAGTTGTTACATAAAGTTGTTACAAAATCAATCATTGTAAATGACACCTGAAGTGAAAATATTTGGATAATGCGTGATATTGTTTATTAAATTTTAGTTATTATACCAACAAAAATATAGAAAATGCATAATGTGAATGCAGTTTTTTAATTAGTTTCTTAAAAACATAAAAGTTGAAAAAAAAAATATGAAAAATATAGTGCAAAGTGCTTGGGTTTAACTTCAGGTTCTAGGAATCATTTATTAAGATGGAAAATGAGAAAGAAGAATGAGAAAAAATCTGTACAAAAGAAGAAGAACATTCTGTAGCAAAGCAAGGAAAGATATGAGTAAAAAAAAAGAAGGTAGAAGACTGGAGTACAGAAAGAAGAGTTAAGAAGACAAAAGAATAAAGAATAAAAGGGAAAGAAGACTATGGTGTAAATAGGAGAAAGATGACAGATGCAAAATTGAAGGAAGAAGACAGGTAGGAAGTTAGGAGCAAAGAAAAAGGAGGTAGGAAGGTTAAAGTATAAAAAAGAAAGGAAATAAGGCTTGTATATGAAAAGGAGAGAAAAGATAACAGAAGTATTTATACTTCTGTTTTCTGTAGGAAAGAAATCTGAAGTATAAAAAAAGAGTGAAGGAACCAGGAGTAAAGAAAAAAGAAATAATAAGACTGGAGTATAGAAAGAAGATAAATGTAAAAAAAAGAAGAAAAGAAGAATGAAGCTTAAAAAGACAACAAAAGTGAAGAATGAAGGTGCATCAAGGCAATAGTAACAAGCTCTAAACCTTACCATTACAAACAATTAAACAACTTAAGAACCACGTTAGATTGATAGAAAGTAAGGTTAATATTTTTATAATTACAGTTACTACCACTAGTAACTATCAAGTACTGCAATCAGTATTACGTAAACAACTTGGTAGTAGGGCGTATGTAGGAAAAGAATATCATGGCTCAAAAACTCTAAAAACTACTTTTCCACGACCTCCACCCATCTGTTTAAAGATAAATGTAAGGAAAAAGAAGAAAAGAAGAATGAAGCTTAAAAAGACAACAAAAGTGGAGAATGTAGGTGCATCAAGACAATAGTAACAAACTCTAAACCTAGGGCGTATGTAGGAAAAGAATATCATGGCTCAAAAACCCTAAAAACTAGTTTTCCATGACCTCCACCCATCTGTTTAAAAAAGTTGTCAATAAGTTAATAAGCAAACTGGTTGCTAATATTATTTGGAACAAATATTAACCACAAGAGGAAGAAGAAGACCATTAATAAATAGAGAAATATTCAACCAATCTAATAATGCAGGTTTTGAAATATTTAAAAATGCTTCAAAATTTTTTGCATTTAGTAATATCTCTTTCGTCAAAGACGAGAAGTTAAATTACTTAAGATTTGCAGAAGATATTGTCACAGAAGTGGAAGCTAGTAAGAGCTGCAACATATGCTTACGGATCGCGACACAAAATCAAAAGAAGTTGCTTTGAAAATAAATTTAAAAAATATAAAAATAATGTCACGGACGGAAACAACCTCCAAATTAAGCTGGAGAATAACACATTGAAAGAGTCCTGTGTGTAGATAAGCAATATCTAGGCAGAAAAAAACTACTAGGATGAGTGGTATTTGGGAAGATATATATTTAAGCAAAACATCCCAATCGCATTAAAATCATCTGCCTTTAATAAATGCATTCCACCAATCTTTACTTATAGAACAAAAATATGGACCTTAAACAATAAAATTATCAATAGGTTGCAAGTAGCTCAACGAGCCATGAAAAGACAAATACTGAGGATTACACTAAGTCACAGAATAGGACGAGAATATAAAATATAGGTATTGGGTGAGGGGCTGGCTGCATTGCTAGCCTGTAGGATAATAGTTGAAAATTACAAGTAATATTCTGGAGACCACGTCTTTATAGGTGATAAATCCCCAAACAAGGTGGACGCGTGATATAAAGAAAGTCACTGGAACGAACTGTATGGTAGCAGCCAAAGTTTGAAATGGGTGGAAGCTACGAAAAGAGGCCTTTGTCTGGCATTGGACGAATACAAGCTGAAAATGATGATAATGGTGAATGTATTTAGTAAAGTATGAAGTAAATTAAGTGGCAGTGTAGCTCAGCGGTCTAGGCATCCGGCTGCTGAGTGCAAGATCGTGGGTTCGCGCCCCACAACATGCAAATATTTATTTAAATAAATATTTAAATGTCCAACACTGCCACAACTTCCCAACCCGCCTTGCCAGCGTGGGGTTTCATGGCCAAAAACCCTCTTTGGTCCGGAGTTAGATGAGAAATCATGTAACACCAATGGTTCGAAATCCACGCTAAACTGTAGGTCCACCTGTAAGTTGCCAGCATTACAGGCAGAGAAGAGGCGATGCGCCAGAAGTGGCGTCACATAAGCTGACGACGACGATTTAAATATTACATACAAGTAAAATCAATCGATGGGTCGGATGTTATCGACCCCTAAACTAAACTAGGTTTGCAAAAACCCTGAAGATTTTTAATCCCAAGATTAAATCCCTGACATAAATTTATTTAAAAAAATATTCGATTTTAGTTTGGTTGAGGTTGGATGTTATTTGGATTTAGAAATTCGCAGTAACATAATGAATTTAATAAGCCATACAATGACTATTGTGCGTTTGCGGTGACCATTGGTGAGTGGATACTTTGTGCAATGCACGTCCGCACCGCTCGCAAATTGTGAATGGCCGCATTTATGCAGATATAAGAGTTCATATTCTAATTAAAGCTCGTACAAGGTATTAATTAAACACCATACTTGCAAAATAAATTTTTGAATTTATTTTAAAATTAAATTATTTTTCCATGTAATAATAAAAAAATAAAAATGCGGTTTTAATGCTTTCAAAATTTCTTTGAAATGTAGTCCACTGTTAATTTAACAATGTACAAATTATAGAGGAAATCAAAATTTAAATAATGGCTAATGCGAAAATAAAAATTACTGTTCTAGCAGCTGAAAAAAGCAAACATAATCTAATCATCGGCCACCAAGAAGCCACCAAAAGTCAGCACCCATCGCCAGTATCACATAGCCAGATTTCGAACCGCCGTTTGATCGACGAGCACGTTTTTTAATTTATATATCTTTTTCACATGTGCTGCACAAAGTTAGTTATTATTTAACTGCATGTTTGAATTTTAGAGCCGCACAAAAAGTATTAACTACTTATTAAAATAACCCTTAAAAGATGCAAATTAGCAATAGTCGATAATATCACAGACCAGGTTTCGAAA
>JARJDX010039496.1:0-12443 GCA_030264735.1 Gymnusa sp. GC000175
ATGTATGTGTGTGTGTATGTATGTGTGTGTGTATGTGTGTGGCGCGTTTTTGTGGGCAAGGTTTCTCAAAAACTATTAAAGATATCACCACAAAAATTTATATTTAAGCTTTTAACAATAATTGGAAGAGCCCAGTTACCAACCGGAAGTGGTAGTTTATTGGTGAGGTTTTTCGGTTTTATGCAAATATTTGAAAAACTATCAAGTTTATGGAAAATAAACATAGGAGTACAAAAGTATCTAGAATTAAATTTGAAACAAATTTTGTTCCTCATATTTTTTCCAAATTTTACATTTTAAAAACTCAATGTATGATAAAGTCAGGTGGTGACCACACCAGATTTTTGTTTGTTTATAACACATAATATAAGGTAGCAATATTGAAAACATAAATGTCGATTAATTGTAGGTACTTGCTGAGTTATTCTTTTTTTTTTAATCAGCTTGTGCATAAGGAGTGCAAAATTTCCCTTTCGTTTCTAGTTCTACTCTCGATCTTCTAAAAATAAAATTTAAATAAAACAACTTACATTTCAACTTTCAAAATTAACAACTGCACTTTGTGGGTAGCGACTGAGCCCACGTAAAGCAACTCTTGTACTCGTATATAGTACAAAAAGAATGTGGACAAAATGTGTCTAAACCAACAGATCAATTAGCACCTTAAGTAATTTAAATTATCGAAAAAATAAAAAGAAGAACATTTTATTTGACTTGTATTTTAAATTCCAATATATTTTTAACCAACGTAAAATAAATTTGAAATTTTTATTAAAAAAAAACAATAAAACAAAATACACACTTCAAAAAGGTTGTAATAAGAATATAATAATAATAATAATAATAATAATAATGACATACACAATAAATTTGTATGTACAGGGTGTCCCATTTTAATCTCAACGGAGAATTATCTCAAAAAAATAGATATTAAATAACAAAATGTTTGAAACAAAAGTATTAGAGTTTGAAGGGGTACATCTGATTTTTCCAAAAATATTTCAATCCCTACCCCCAAGAGCAGGGGGAAGGGGCAAATATGAAATTTTAAATAGAAACCCCCATTTTTATTGCGTTGTAATTGCAGAAAAAAATTATCGCAAGGTTAGTTTTTCCTGCGATTACAGCGCCGTCTACGACAGTTACAAAAATGTATTTCTAATAAAATTTGTGCGTTCCTTTTAAAATCTACAATAAAAAGTAGAGGTTTCAGTTTTAAATTCAAAGTTGTCAGTTGATTATAATGACAGTCTCTGCTACTTGATGAGAATAAATTCAATAAAATGTTGCTTAGCGACGAACAAGGATGAGTTCTTAAAATGTTAAGAAAAAAAAACGGATGTGGTCACCACTTGACTTTATCATACAATGAGTTTTTAAAAGTAAAATTTTAAAAAAATGATGTCAACAGAATTTGTTTCAAATTTAATTCTAGACATTCTAGTACTCTTATGTTTTTTAATTTTGGCCAATTCTTGTTCAGGGGACCCTAAAAGGTGCATTGCCTCTAAAATTTCAATTTTTTTTTTGACAATTACAATACTTTATTTTATCTATGATAAAGTAAAAATTGTTGAAAATTTAATTCTAAACACTTTTGAACTCTTATGTTTTTACTATAAACTTGATCCTTTTTGACTATTTGCACAAAAACCGAAAAACCTAACCAATAAGCAGCACTTCCGGTTGGTGCATTCTAGGTAAAAGTTTCTCGGACCTCCCAATTTTTGTTAAAAGCCTAAATATGAATTTCCAGAACTATATTTTCAGCCAAAAGTCACTGGGACCTCTTCATTTTAGTTAAAATAAATATAAATTTAATAATTTAAATATGAGTTTTTAGGTCGATCAGGTTAATTTTTAGCACTACTGTTAAAAATAGCTCATTTTTAACACGTTTCTTCTTAATATTGAATTTTTAATTGAAGTATGCCTTGGTTATTCCATTTTTAATGTTTGTGGAAATTTTTTTTATTTCTTTTTTCATACAACTTAAAAGAGAAAACATAATTTGATTAAGATGAGATTAGAATTGATTTTTAGTTAAAATTTAAAAACCCATAAATCCAATATTTTTCTGTTGATAAAATACAATCCATAGCAAAATATAAACAGTGTTGCTGACCTGGTGCATGGGTCAACAACTCGTCATAGTCTCTTTAGACCAGTCTTGCTGCCTTCCAGTTTCTCGCAGATGTCATTCCGCTACGTTTTGCAAACGTAATAATTTATTTACACACCAAAATACTAACGCCAATTTCACGATTGTCTCATTCTGTTTAAACAAATCTCATATCTCGTCGCTAATATGTGTGCTCAATATTAATATTTGCCAAAGTGTTAATGGGTCAAATAATATTAGATAAAAGAGCGTTAATAATCGTTAAGGAAAATACAAGTCGGGATAAATCAAAGCGCGTTTAATAATTATAAATGCCGCACGAGGTCTTCCTCCCAACTCTTGTTTTGAAGACAATGAAAATTTTTTTTTTTGGCTTTGCTCCGAAGATATACCAGTTATAAAATATTTTAATTGGATCTTTTGTTTGATGTTTTTTTTTTTTCTGTCTGCGCTAATTTATTGTAATTGGCTCTTGAGACATGCAAAACTGATATCACCAAAAGCAATCCTCATTATATCTTACCATAAATGGAAACTAAATAAATAAATTAAAATGTGCCCCTTTTATATAAATTTTTTTTATATGATCCTGATTTAACGCACTTAAAAGCGGCATTCTCTCACGTCCTCGTCAGGATTCAATAACAAAATATTAAAAAAATGCTAATACATATTATTGTCGCCCTCTCTGTATGGGGTAACCTCAGAATGTAGCGTCTCTCAGGGGGTTGCACAATGAATGCACTCAACTCATTTGAATCATAAAGAAATTCGAATTGGTTTTCAATTAGTTTCAAATAAATAAAAAGATTCACTTTCAATCAACATACTTTTTATCGATTATCTTTCTAAAAGGTAGCGTATGAAAGCTTTATTGTCTCTCGATGTTATGGTAAATTTTATATGGAATTGTTCATTGTGTAAATAAATTGCATTTTGATGGTGTGATTTCCATAACAAAAAGTTGAAAGGCGTTTTACAAGAAAACATTTACGGAATGATTGACATCCGAAGTTTTTTAATTTTAAAATTTAACGAGTTTTTATTATCAAAATATTTTTGTATTAAGTAAATATTTTCATTACATTTTGCCTTGCCCTGCGAAAATATATTGGGAAGATGATTTGTTGCTTTAATAAAAAAAATTTAAATAGTACTGAATAAATATACAATTATAACTGTAAATAATTTTGTAAGAAAAATAAACAACTTTCATCATAATTTGTTCGCCCACCAATTCGCTTTCTTGACTTTTAATACATGTCTTGTCTTTTATTCCAATTACCAGAACGAGATTTCCTTAATTTATTGCAACATCTTTACACGAACGCACCTTATAAGGATTGCTAATAATATTCTTGAAGTTAATTATTTATATACGTAGGTGTACCAAGTAGACGTTAATTTCAAACGTAATGAGCCGTAAATACATCATCAGAAACAAAAGAAGCTTTCACAAAAGAAAGAAACTTCTTAGCGAGTTTACACAACTGGTAATAGTTAAGAGAAATATTTTTTCTCCAGTTGTTTTTATCTTGTTGTACTTTATTCTGTATTCCTCAAATTTCAAAGCTTAGGTACATGAAATTATAATTTTATAAAATAAATTTTATTTTAAAACAGATTCACTTGTACGGAGTATTTAATAAAGCGGACCTGGTGCAACATGTTATGAAAGGCGAAAGGTTTTCTTTTCTGATGCTCAGAATACACCATTAGACTATTTTGAACATAAACTTTTCTAAATTGCTTCCATCGTTTTCGTTCTTAAGCTTTCTGTATCCAAATACATAAGTCCTTATTTTTTCGTTTCGGTATGTATTACTTCTGGTAATCCTGTTTCTAGATCTTTTCATACTTCTTTAGACCGCTCTTAAAACCTTAATGTTTTTGTTCATTGTTGTCTAGTTCTCTGCTTTGTAAGTTAACACCGGAAATATGCAGCCCAATCGTATCCTTCTTCTTACTTCTGGTATGTTCCGTCGATCGTTAATTTCTGTTCCAAATATTTGTATTTTTCCAGCTTCTTTATTTCCTCTCTTCCGATTGTTTTTGGTATTTGTGTTTTTATTAGATTTATTTTCAAACCTATCTTCAGTGACTTCCTTTGCAAGTCAGAAATCATTACTTTTAAGTCTTTTTTTATGGGTGAGAGAATAATAATTTCAATAATGGTTAGTCGTTCAGCGTTGATGCATTGATACCTTTTCCTTTAATTCTATTTTCTTAAAGATGTCTTCTAGTGCTAACGTAAAATGTTTAAGTGATAAGTAATTACCTTGGCGAACTCCTTTTTTGAGTTGGGCAGGTTTAGTTTTTCTTTTTTTCATGGAGAATATAAGTGGGAGTTGCAATGTTATTATGGCTTTTCATTAGACCGCTATATCTGTTGTCAATTCTGTGGTATGCCTATATTTCTCTACTCTACTTTTTTGTATTATATAGTAAGTGGTTGTTGGCGCTGTAGTTTTTCCTAAATCCAGCTTATTCGCATAGTTAATAGTCAGAAGTTTGTATACGTTTTTCAAGCCCCACCATTGGGATCTCGAGAACCCTAAAAGATACGAGGTCGGTTAAATTAGGGCAAAGTTGCCACATTAGACATCACTCATTTAGTGATGTATTTGTTTTTCCTAAAATATGCATAGGTAACTAGATAAAGCGAAATTTTTGCCGATTTTGTTTTTGGCTTATAACTTTCTTAAATGAACAACTACACAATTTTAGGTTGCACTTTATTTGGGCACTTTTTTTGCGGAGAATCACCAGGGGTTCATAAAATTCCAACTTAAACCGTTTTCGAGTTATTGGTACTAACTTTTAATTTTTAAATGGGACTTAAAGTTGTGTTTAACTCTGTTAAATGGATATAAAGTGCAAACTAAAATTGGGTTTTTGTTCATTAAAAAAGTTATAAGCCAAAAACAAAATCGACAAAAATTTAAATTTTCATTTATAAATTTTGCAATGTTCCTAATATTGCTCTTGTTTTTTACTTTCCCGAAAAGCTAAAAAGTATAGTAATCGTGCGAAAAAAAGAAATTGCTTCAGATGTCGTCGTTTTGAGGTCTTCTGAACCAGAATTGACCATTTTTGCCATGCTGTTGTCATGTGGGCGTGTGTGTGTGTATGTATGTGGATAACCATTGATACAGGATTCTTTTTATAGGATCTGGAACTGTATAGTTTTTGGGTAAAATCGGTGAACCGGAAGTAAAAGTTAACTTGTAACAATTTTTATTTTTTTGCATCACTTTTCATTTTTCGTTTCGGGAAAGTCGAAAATATTCGTTTTTGACTTTCCTCATTCAGAAAACTAGTTTTTGAAGTGGTGTCTGTCTGTGTTTTTCCTCTCTACAGCCCAGACGGCTAAACTGATCGTCCTGAAAATTCATATTTAAGCTGCATGGAGGTCCCAGTGACTTTCGTTTTTTTGTAAATTTTGTTGCTTTTTTTTAAAACCTTTTAAGAATTCTTCCTTTTCCGTTGCGAAGCGCCATTTTCTTGAATTTATTCTTATGAAGTAGCGGAGACATAGTGTCATTAAAATCAGCTGACAATTAATAAAATAGGTTATATAACGGTGACAGGTGTTACTATCGGAGATATCAACATACTTTTCCCAACAAAATGAAGTTGCAGAGACATTTTTGAATTTCTTATCAATAACAAACATGCGTCTTTTATTACTAGTTTTATTATTTCATCTTCGTTCTTTAGAGTATGAGCGCATTGTAAGTTGCAATCCATAATTCCGTCTTATTACTGGTTTGCGTTGTATCTCATACCCTATGTGTTGTGGATATCGACATTTCTTTTTATTGGGAAGTATCTGGCATTTTAAAACGTTGCGCTTCTCTGGCGACTTGACGAGTTCTGTCTGCAGCTGCCCACTCTGAGTATAGATGCTGTTTGTAGCTGACCATGCTGGGTTCACACGTACGTTTACCTGTTAGTTTACGAGAGGTATTTAATATCCCACCTACCACACATATCTAAAAGGTATTTCCAAATGTGCCTGGGTACGCGTCCTCTGTGGGTTTCAAATTTTCTCGAAAAAGCATATGACTGGGAAACTATGGAAAGAGCGCGAGCATCAAAAAACTATTAAATCCAGAAAATAAGCAAAAGACGACGATTAAGGCAAGAAACAAAGAAACGAGTTAACTAAATAATATAAGAGAAAACAAAAAAAGGAAGGTATAATAAAAAACATGGAACAGAAGAACAATGCTAGTACCAGGAAAGTTGATGGAAACCGCAAAGCTAATGGAGAACTATAAATGTTTTTGCACCAAAGGCTACGGAAAATCGATAAAAAAAACTTCTTAATTATATCCTAAGGAAAAGAAAAACAAGGTGGGACCGTAGTAGCATTTTTCATATGATCCACCAATAGGTGTAAGGACACCGTATATTAGAATTCGTTCAAAGCTTCTCAGTCTAGCACTAGTTAATAAATTAAAGTATACTCACACACCGAATATGCAACAGAAGAAGAAAAAGTAACAATAAACGAAAAGAAACTATGGAGAAGACACCAAAAGAAATTATACTCGGGTTTTCAATGTGCAAGTTGGGAAAGGAAGACCTTATAAAAGAAGTAGCAGGGAAATTCACAGTACATGATGTTACTAATAACAACGAAGTCTATTCTAAGTAGTCTAGCCTCAGTAATAAGAATGGTTATCGCCAGCATGAAATTTGATCACACTATAAAGCACAAGATTACATCGATACCGCAAACACATCTAAAAGGAAATCAAATAGGACACATCATAAAAGCTGCAATCCTTAATTAGTTAAGTTATTGAATCTTCTTTTACTTTGTAAATGAAAGTAAAATTAAAAAAAAATCTAAGAAGAAAACAAAAACAACAACACAAAAAGTTATTTTCAAAATATTATCAACAACGAAGCATACGTAAAGGTAAAATCATGGGAATAAAAATAAAGAACAGCTGAAAGTGACGAAAAAGCGAAAGATATTTGAAAGAAACACGTTAAACCTTTAAAGAGTTATTAACAAATTTGCAGGTGAAAGACGACGAAGAAAAGGATTTAGAACAACACAGTAAGTTAGATAAAGAGGAAACAGGGTAGACAATGGAGAAGATGGCCGACATAATCAACAAAAGCAAACATGGAAAAGCACCAGGAAAGATGGATTAAACATGGATTTCATGGTGGAAAGCTTCTCCAGAAAGAGATCTAAAAATCATCAAGAAAATATGGAAAACTTAAAACTTTCTTAAGAAATGGAAAAGTGGCACTATAGTAACAATATACAACAGTTTTAACTACAGAGGATTAATTTTGCTGAACACTACCTATAAGATACTGACAGCGATAATTCAAAAACGACTGGAAGCAAAAGCCATACCACTTTTTGTTGTCATATTGTGCTTTTCTATAAGGAAGATCAACAATGGATGCTCTACACACCAAAAAACACTAAGCACTAAAAATAAAATAAAAATACCAAGCAAAAAATGGAAGTACAGACACCACACGACTTTCATTTACGAACTTGAAACATATTCGTTACTTTTTATAGAAACATAACTATGTTTATTAATTTTTAGCTTTTTTAGGTTTTAAAGACCTTTGCCGAACACCTTTTGAAAGTTTTCCAACCATTTCCCTCAGATAATAACCAAGATGGGGACAATGAAATCCAATGTTATCTTGAAGTACCATATCAGATGGCGCTGGCTATAAAACCAATGAACTTAACACAATGATAGCAAATAATCTCAAACCAAAGAAAGCTCCTGGGTATGAACAAATTACTGGCGCAGTGGTAAAGGAACTTCCAGAAAAAGCCACACAATATCTAACGCTGATATACAATTCAATCTTAAGAACAGGACACTTTCCATCGCAATGGAAAGTAGCCCAAGTTATTCTAATACCCAAACCAGGTAAGCCAGTTGAGGAGNTAAGGTTTGGCACCCAGGACTTCTATACAAAATTAAAAAGATCCTGCCACATCCGTATTTTGAGGTACTCAAATCATACCTTTCCGACAGATATTTTCAAGTAAAATATCAAGAGAAAATCACCTCATTACATCAAATCCAGTCAGATTTCCCACAGGGAATCATCCACTTTTCGATGAAATAGTTAGAATTTGTCGTGATTTTAACTAAAATGTTAAAATTTGATCAAAAATGTCGAAATTTAATATCAATTCTTAAAATTTATTTAATTAATGGAATTAATTGATTAAATATTAAATCTCTTGTGATGATATTTCCACTTTCTTCATCACTTAGACATAGGTGGTACATTTTCTATTTTGTTGTTTTCAATGAGTGGTACATTTAAAAAGTTTGAGAACCCCTACTCTATGGTGACGTAGGGTTATAGTCGTTCCTGAGCTCTATGTGTCTCGGTGCCTATCCAAAATCACATTAATGTAACCAAAATTATTTATAGCAATTTTAACAAAAATCACTTTTAACAAAAATTGCTCAAATCTGACCAAAAATATCTTAAAAAAAGAGATGCAAATGTTTAAAAAACGTACGAATAAAGTTCCACTTCCAGTTTACCTATTTTACCCAAAAACTGTACAGTTCCAGATCCTATTAGAATTTGTTGAGAGTATTCGCCTAGCCTGTTGAGAGGACATAAGAAAATTACTAACCCCATACACATATACACACACATACACACACACACACACACACACACACACACGCACACAGTACACAACACACACACAGACCCAGCCACTCAATCGATGATGATGGAATTTTCAGACAGACTGACCGAGCACGCTAAGCAGCACGGGGACTTCAACGCCTGGGTAGTCGACTGGGGTAGCAAGAAAACCAACGCCAAGGAAAAGACGCTTTTGGAGGTTATGTCCACAGTGGACATTGCTCTCCTGAATCCGCTCGTATCCCCTTAGGGATACAGGTGAATCTTACCTTTGTAAGCAATCTGGGAAGTATTCATTGGTCGCAAGATTTAACCAGCGCCCAAAAAGGCAAATTCAATTATTTGGAAAGTGAGCACATTTGACTTTGACTCATTCAAATGCTACGCAGAAGGTCGACGACATCATTAGGAGTGTCGCCGAGGCTTGCGATGATCATGCCACGGAATCGTAGTGTAAACCAGCTTCTACCAGTGTACTAGTAAAACGATAAAATCTCTAACCTCCACGGAGCGGAGCGATAAGATTAACACAACGTGGCGGGAAGATACAAAACTGAGTATAAGGAGTCACGCAGAAAATTTAATAAGGCCATTTAGACCCGTTTGCACCGACCACACTTAAGCAATACTTCACTTTAAGGATCCTTAACTATTTAAGTGAGGTTTATTTCATTGCACCGTCCAGACTTTAGCGAAAGTTAAGTGTTACTGCACACCTTAGAGTATATATAAAATCGCGCACTGCGACGTCTTATGCGCATCACACTTAAGCTATCCTTAACTTTACGGCTTCCTTAACTTAAGGCTCGCTTAAGTGTGGTCGGTGCAATCGGGCCTAAGTGCAGCAAAAGTAAATACATACTGGAAGGGGTTAAGGCCGTTCCGTGGGGCAAGCTATATAAAGTAGTGATGACGTGGGTAAATAGGCAGCCAATACCATCGCTCCAGAGCTTCTGATGAGTATCGTGACGGTGCTCTTCCCACAATAGCCAAACTCACCGTGCAATATGAGCCAAATGAAGCAGAGATCCTCTAATTACAAAGGAACAACTAAAGGGAATGTGTGGCAGATTGGGCAATAACAAAATCCTCTAATTACAAAGGAATAACAAAAAAAGCGTGTGGCAAATTGAGCAACAACAAGGCCTATGGTCTTGATGGAATCCTCAATATTGCGTTGAAAGCAGTGATAAATGCAGCACCAGGCTTTTTTCTTAAGGACTTAAGGTATACAATGCGTATCTTCAGGAGAGTACCTTTCCTGCCAAGTGGAAGCAGCGGAGGCAAGTACTACCGGACTAACATTCACTCTACCGTCCACTCTGCATGCTGAACTCGATCGGTAAAATTCTATTTCGTTTTATCCACAGGAAAAAATGTGGCAACAGCAGAACCGCTACTATCTGACATTAATTCTTGACGTCACTACTGCAAAGAAAACGATTGCGGGGACAAGATGAAGACGATGATCGAAGAAATACTGCCTAGTGGTGACATTGGACATTCAGAATGCTTTTGACTCAGCCAAGTGGAACAAGTGGAGGTGCTTGTAAGGATGAACGTACCAGGATACTTGCGGAGGATGATAGAATACACAGTCACCGGAGGTACTTCTCAGGGCTTGGTACTGGTCCCTCTCTCTACAGCATCTTGCAGTCAGTTTCAGCCTGGTGCACTGCACCATTTTGCACTAGCTCTCTATTCTTCATTTTGCAAAGTGTCCCACATAGCCTTCCGCACTCAATTGTCACCACCAAGTCTTAAAAGTAGCTTAATTTGTCCATTCATTACCTACTAAGCTAAAGGTTCAACATTGAAATTTTAAACTTCTCCCTAAAAAGGCAACGGGCAACCACCGAGGGTACAAACCCCCGGATAGGTTTCCCAATTTAGTGAAACCATCATTACTGTTGGTCTCTTGCTTTCGTGTAATATCAGGCAAAACGGACAACACGAAAGTAAGCGGGAAAGTCGCCTACAATCGTTAACAAGAAGAAGAAGTCATAATCGTCAAATAACTGGCACAATTTATAGTTTATTAAGATTCTCCATCTATCATCTTCCTTTAGTGCAGTGTTTTTTGTACTATTTTTCTTGACGTATCCCCTAACGGGTCACCTTTTCCTCAAGTACCAAGTAATAATATTTCGCGTACAGCCGGAACCGAATATCTTTTGTAGTACTTTTGTTTCGAATCGGTTCAGTTTTAACTCGTAAGCATTATTAGGTATCTACGACATATTACCATTGGTCTGATAAGATTGTTGTGAATTATTAATTTTGTTTTCCGGTAGGTATCCTTGTTGTCACTTTAATAATGGAACATCGTGTAAAATGGGGTTCTAGAGGTAATATTTCCAAATGAGGCGAGACTTATAGCATTCGCGGCCGTGGTGATTGTGGCAAAGCACCTGTAGGAAATTAATTTCATTTTCAACACGGCCTTTGAACAAGTGGAAACAATCACGTTGCAAGCTGGTGGCTATAAGCTCACATCCCAGACGTTTATTTGGTATCTGGGAGTGAAGATCGATGACAGACTAAGCTTTAAGTAGCACGCAGAGCATGACTACAGAATCACGAGTTAGGCCCATTCTATCCAGGCTGATGCCAAAAATATTAGGGCCAAAACAAAGAAGAAGAGCTCCACTGTCATCAGTGGTCACGTCTTTGATCACGTACGGCATTGCTATATGGACTAATTTACAAAAACGACTACTAATCTCTCGGAAAGTGACGTCAGTCTATCGATCGAACGCTCTGGAAGTTACCAGAGCTTATCGCAGTGTCGGAGGACGCACTATGTGTTATTTCCTGGATGCTACTCATTGAAATATTGGCTGAAGAACGAAGATACCTTTACTAGCAGAAAACATCAACCATTTTAAACCTAGCAGAGCTGAGAACATAGAAAAGACATTACTGTTTATGCTGATGGCAATTGGCTTGGGACACATGGACCAACGAAAGATGGACTCATCGCCTTATTTCACAAGTGAATGTGTGACTGAACCAAAAGCACGGAGTAGTAAACTACTACCTAACACAGATGTTTTTGGAACATGTGTACTTCGGGCGTATCATCATCGATTTAAACATAAGCACTTGCACTGGAGACAAAAAAGATATAGAGCACGTGCTATTTATGTGCTCACGTTTAAAGATACCCGAATAGTACCTTGCACTTGGAGGGAAAATGGTGCTAGAAAACATGGTACAAAACCATGGTCGTTTTAGAGGAAGACTGAAAAACACAACTGAAGTCCTTAGAAAACTTTGTTTTGAAAAACAGGTGAAAAAAAGCCAAACAATTGAAAGAAGGAATTGACTTGAATCACCTCAACGAAAAGCAACGGCTGGATTCTCTCCCCGCGAAGTAATGTCTAACGTAAAATTTTTTGCTAAGACTGCTAAACTGATTGGCCTGGAAATTCATATTTAAGCTAATAACAAAAATCAAGAGGTCCCAATGACTTTTGATCAAAATCCACCAACCAAGTGGTAGTTTATTGGTCAGGTTTTTTGGTTTTTTGCAAATATTTCAAAAACTATAAGTCGGACCTTACACGTTCAATCTGGCATCAGTTCAATCCAATTCTGTGATCCAGATTGACGATAGATTGATGGAATGGATTGACGATTATTATTATTC
>JARJDX010039501.1:0-20188 GCA_030264735.1 Gymnusa sp. GC000175
GCGTATTTTTATTGGTTGTTGCCAACGTTTCGCTCGCCGTTGCAGGGAGCATTATCAAGGCGGAAAAGTCCGATGACCCTGCAACGGCGAGCGAAACGTTGGCAACAACCAATAAAAATACGCGACTTAAACCCGAAAGTAAGAAAACTTACATTTTTGTCATGTTTTGCTATTTCCCTGATGCACATCCAACTTTAAATAACAAAATATGTAGGTAGGTGCATAAAAACATTTAAACCTTCAAAATCTTAATGCTCTACCACTAAGCCACTGAGCGTTTTAATATTTAGTTTAAAAATAAAAAAAACTGTTATTTAAATAAATTAAGCTTTCGTGCGTGTACGAAATATTTTCAATTTAAAAATTATTATTCATTTCATCAAATATTTTTTTTTTTAGAAATTTTAATATTATTTAGTATAATAAAATACATTAACTTTCATAGCTAAGATGTTCACTTTTAAATTTTATATATTTTAAAGCAATGAACAGACTTATAAAAAGTTTCACGTGTTTCAAATAAACGTGCATATAATTTCAATTTCATTTATATTTTCTGCTAAGGCACCTGGTTTTCTAATACTAGCTACATTCTCCGAGATAAAATAAGTAAAATTCTAGTGGAGTTAAATCCTCTAAGCGTGGAGTATACTCAACATTTCATCTACGTTTTATCCATGTTTCAGGGTAAACATTTCTCAGATAATTTCACTTGATAAAATAAGGTAGTAATAAAAATTATATAAAGTGTAAATTAAATAAGTAAAAAAATTTTAACGTTTTTGTATGTATTATTTTTGATTTTATAACCAACATATACACATATCAAGTTTATAATTTTTAATTAAGTTAAGTTAATTTAGTAAAAAACATTACCGAATCAGATAATATTGGTAGACATTTTAGTATATATTTCGCGCAAATATTTTCAAATTATTGTTAAAAACTGTTCTGTCGATCAAATTTTTGTCGAGCAAATATCCTAAAACCAATGGAACCTTAGAAAATATCATGGCTAGGAAACAAGAAATACTTGACTAGTCTGAAAGTGCAAGAGGTGTTTCAAGCAGCGACAAATGAAAATTACTTCCACCAAATCATCAGCCAACGCTTATTAACAGGCAGGGCACCAAAAGAAAATGAAATTTGGTGTCTATCAAAAGCCTTTTTTAAAAATGTGTTTTGAGTACATGGATTTTAAGTAAATGTGTTTTCAAGTCCACTAAATTTTGTATAATTTCATAGAGAAGGTGTGTTTTGGGCAAAAGTCTACCAAACAAAATTTTAAACCTGTGGCATAAAAATTAATTATAATTTATTTTTTTGCCATTAGAAAATAATCTTCTCTGGGCGTGATAAGAGTCCCATACATAACTTTTGTTGGGGAGGTTAATCCTTTTAACCAAACAAATTTTGATGTATATTGGGGCTATAAAAACTATAAAAATACTCATACTTTGACTACGATTTTAAAAAATTTAAATTTTAACTACGACCCCAGCTTTAACTATTTTCCGTTTTCCGCCGTTTTCCTTTAATATCGTCCAGCGCCTGCCTTGCAATGCTGAATTCACCTCCTTAGTGTTTGACCAATCCATATCCACTTTCTGAGTTTGATTTCGGAGGTTATTAACAATTCATCGTTGCTCTTAATGTCCGGCCATAACACTTTCAGGATTTTCTCAAGCAGAGCCGTCCTTAGACCGGGGCGAGCTGGGCCCAGGCCCTGGGCCCCGCGCTTTGGGGGCCCCGCTTCCTTATGCGAACCGACAGGCACGAACGTAAGCCTGCACCGAACATTCAGGCTGCGCTCCGTTTTTATGTTTTTTTTTAGGCTTGAGTCAAAGAACAAATGGCAAAACAAAGGTTTCACTAGAGTTGCGCAGTATTAAAAAACACTATAGTGTCCAGTGCCTATATTATTTTTGTCTTGTCATTATAAATAAATTTTAAAATCCAATATTATTTTGCAGATTTTAAATTATAAAAAAATTGTTTAAAAGGCCATAAAATTATTTTTTACCCTGGGCCCCGCACTTGATAGGGACGGCCCTGTTTCAAGCAACGGTTAATGAAGGCAGTTTGTATGTCAGTTTTTTCGTTACCAGTCATACAAAAGGACAGACTTCACATTTGATCTAAATATGCGGATCTTGGTACCCCTAGTTATCGATGTTAAACTTCAGACTTGGTTTGATATTCCAAAGGCTTTTTTGCTTTGAGAATTCTGGCACCAATATCTGCATTTGCTCCTCTATCCTTAAAGAGCCAAATAGCAATATTATTCCACGTCTTCGATATCCCACTCCCCTATATGCAGTGTTGCGGTGTTTCTGGTTTCAATCCGCCTAATCTTGGTTTTGCTTGTGTTACTCCGACTATGTGCGGTAAAAAAAATATCATACAACATGATAACAAACCTAGAAATGTCTATCGTGCAAAAGATGCCGTTTGAACAAAAGTCTTAACCTGTGGCATAAAAACCGTTTACTACTATTAACTCTTGGATACTTAAAAAGAGGCATGCAACAAGCTGCAAAATACTTAACAACTTCATTTATCTGTGCACTATCTGAACAGAAAACCGACATGGACAAAGGGCCGACATATATAAAAGGCCGACACAGTCATAAGGACGGGTACAAAAGGCTGACATATAGAAAAAGCCGTACAAGTGGCCGATATTGACAAAGGGCCGACAAACAAAAGACCGACTGACAATAATCCGACACAGACAATGGGCCGACACAGACAAAAGACCGACACAAACAAGAGGCCAATAAGCAATAAGCCGACATGAACATAAAACCGATTGACGCATACAAAAGGCTGACTCTTTCAAATTTTAGATAAATGTTGACGATTTATATCGTTTCAAAAAATTTTAACATGAGTTCTTGCAGATATATGCATTATCAAGCCTTTTAATTCAGAAACGTAAAATATTACCCTATATTTACAAATATTCGGAAAATGCACATTTTTTACTTTTGGTAAATTTTTGTTCATAGAACCTTATAAAATGTATTTTTACCACAATCTCAAACTTTTTCTTGGTGATTTTAATGCTAAAAATGATTAATGTTTTTTACCAGTGCAAAAATTCCGAAGGTGAAAGTATAATTAAATAAAATATTGAATTGTTTCATTTAAATTTATTGACAGTCTTTCGTGTTGGCCTTTTGCCTTTGTCCACCCTATGTCTAAGTCGGCCTAGTATCTGTCGGTCTTTTGGTCGGTATCTTGACGGCTTTTCGTGTATTTTGGCCTTGTGTGTGTACCTTCCTTTTGGTTTTCGGCCTTGTGTACTAGACCCGATTTATTTACAGAAAGCGAGGTCAGAAACACAACAGAAACAAAAATCTTAAACAACACAATCCAAAATTCCTAACACAACTTATTAAACTGAACTGTGCAACGTTTTGCAATATTAATAAAAAAGCGCCAATATACTCTTTTGCCTCAGGTGAAATTGTCTCTAGATCCTGGGTTAGATAGCCTTTGATGTCATGAATTAAGGTAAGAAATCTGTTTTTTTTTTCGGATTTGTGCAAAGTGTAATATTTTTTATTGGTTTATAACTTACATCATTATATTATGGCCCCCACACAACTTTTTCTTATAGGGTTTCGAAAGGACGAAAGAGACTGTAAAGCAGGTGTAAAAACTTAGGTTTGTGGCAAAATAATTTCTAACGTAACCGCAATAAAAAAATATTATGATAGACCTAGAAAGCTTCTACGTTCTTCCTCATTCGTTCAAAACCTTGTAAAGACGACAATGTCTGCGGGAAACTCTGCAAGCACCTTTGCCCAGTGCCTTTAAAAATAATTTAGACCAATTTACATTTTTGCCTCAAATGGCTAACTTTTATTTGTATCAGCCTATTTTTGTGCAAGAGCTTTTATGTCTCTACTTTTTTCCAATTTTTACATCCTTAAAACAAGTAACAAGCTGTACAAACCACAACTTTTAATATGACTTCCGATCTACTCAAAGGTAGAGATTTAAGTTTATTAAAGTGACCCGGATTTGAACCTGGGCGTTTTTTTTTTACTTGACTAATCCGACCTTTTATTTACAACGTAAAAAATATGAAAAAGTATGTTGTTTTTAATCTGTTATTTATAGATCCATAATATTTGCAATTAAATTTGGAATAAAAAATGTAAAAAGCTGTACAATTTTTTTAAGCCGAATTGATCTCCTGACTCAAATAAACCTACAAGCAAAAAATTAAATACACCTAGAGGCAGACTAATAAATAGGCAATTAGGCTAGCAGACAACCAATCAGTTACACACCACGCAGACAGAACAATGTACCTGTAGACAGAAATATCACGCACGAAGGACAACTATATTGTATATACACGATGCTAAATAACTGCTATTTGTGGACATATTACGAAGACAGGTTAAATAGGTAGGTGGACATATATGTAATATTTGTGGAAAATGAATTGCAAGCTTATATCAGCTGTTTGTTAATAAGCTTTAAATAAATTTTTATTTGTTTTGTTTTGCAATTTAACGCAATTTTTATAACATTCAGCGATAATCACCGACGCTTGGGATTAAGTCGACTTTTGATTTTTTTTTATGCGTTTCTTTAAATTTGAGTTAAAATAAAAATAACCGTAAAATTCAGCCGCAATTTAAATTTTCTACTGAAATAAATATTTCTTTAAATACATATGGGCAAAAATGAATGATTAAAATTAGAGCCAAAATACCATGGAATTACTGCGTTAGAACGGATGGATGGATGGGTAGGCAGTCAACCATTCGGACTAGCAATCGGGTAATGAGATTGAAATACGTCTCTTAGCACCCCAGTGATGGACAGATAGGCAAAAATTTTTATTGACATAATCTTTTGTATAAACAATTTTTTTATAGTTTTTAGCAAAAAATATAAAATATTCTGAAGCGCTTCCTGTTGAAAAATTGAAGTCTAAAATTCTAGCAATAAATTATTTTATGAATGCTTATTTTTTATGCATGTAGGTAAATATTTGAAAGAGATCAAATAAAAAATTTAGGAAGAAGAATACTAGAGGATATTTTTATTGCCATTTATATTGATGAAATATTTTTTATGACATGTCAACCTAGTTTTGATATTGATATATAGTTTATATAAAAGTGGTTCTCATTTCATTATCAAGTCTAGTCACATATTTTGCGTTTTACGTCTCTGTACAAGCAACGACCTGAACGACCAGGGTGTTTTAAATCTTGCATAATTTCTATGTTTGGATTGCTCGAATACTAGTAGCTGCATAATTTATGACCAAATTACATTTATACCGTTCGGAAATATGACGCCATTTATTACACGCTGATAAAACTTCTATTGAAGAACATTATTTAACTTTGCATAAACCAAAACTTTTTCTAACCTGTTCTAACCTTTACAAACCTAATAAATCCTTAACTAAAACAGTGGAATTTGTCCTAATCATACTTAAACTAACTTCATTTAACTTTTCAGAACTTAATCAAATTGGCACGTTTGTGTTAAAAAAAAATTTAAAATAAAGTTTTTGCATGGTAATTTAATTTTTGCGCATTTTCAATCTTTTATGGCTTAAATAACGAAAGCTCTCAAAGCTTGTCATCTACGCCAAGATATCATATTTGTAGAATGCTTTGGTGTTTTTATTATAAAGTAATAAAATTAAGTTAAACTTGCCATTAGTTGATCCTGAAGAATTAGCAGCACGTGCCAAGGTGAAAACAGCAAATAAAATAAACAACATTAGCGAACATGTTTTTATCAGTTTTTTGAAAAACATTTTTAAACAGAAATACAAAGCGAGCGCGCGCGTGAGTTTTTGATTTATTCAAAATTTAGGCGAAAAAACATTTCGCGCAAACTTTTAAACGTAGAGCGACGTCGACCGCGTGTGTTTCAGCGCTTCGGCTTGAGCGTCGCAAACGGAATTAGCAAAGACCAGAAGTGCACTGACAATTCTCAAAAGCGTCGGCTACCCTCACCTTCACTCATGCGCGTCCTTTTCAACCTGACGCCGACTCTAACCAATAGCAAACCGCAAGCTCACACCAATAAACCAATAGGAAAATCAAAAGACGTTACATGGGTGGGACTGGGACATGTGTGATACATAATTAGAATTGTAAAACACAGGTAACATACTACTAAAAGATGTCCTGGATCCTACGCGTATCTTTACGCCACCCTTTTTCAACTGCCCCTTCAGCGCGCTTTTTTCTCCAATTGTTATTTGACAAAAACTTTATTTAAGTGAAAGCCTAAGTTTTAATATAATAATAATTTTTGAGTTAAAAAATATGTTGAAAAAAGTTAAAAAAAAAACCTTGAAGGATAATATCTTTTTATTATGTCATAACCTGGCCTATCATTATTTATTCAATTGCTATTGTAAAATAATAAAATTGGTCGTAATCGAACAAAATAGGAGTTCAGTGCCAAAAAACATAAAAAGGTTGTTTTGTTTGTGCGAATAGTAAGAAGCAATGAATAATTCCTAATAACAGTATCGATTGGTGCTGAATTAACTATCTATGTCATGTGACAATGCAAATAGCAAATTTGTAGGGTGGAGATTGTAATTTCGGAAATTGGCATGTGTCTGCGAAGACGTGACACGCGTCATACGCGTACAGCATATAAGCTATAACTTGTCAAGATTAACATTCAAGTGGTTTATTTGGAAGGTAGAGATGTAGATACCATACTTCATATCGTATAATGCAGTATATATCGTACCGTATCGTACCGCATAGAATATAGTTGTAGCAGACGAGTTGGTCTCTAGGGTCCATCCCGTGGATGATCTGTCAACGTGTGTCATGTCTCATCCTGCGAACTACGTTACACTGTCAACTCTTATTTCACACTTCTTCCTACTATCTGACTATCCAATACTATACCCTTATCACCATATCTTTACAAACAATGGCCAGCATATCGAACTTGGAGACGTAGGAAAAGTTTTTCCTTTATCCTTTATCCTGCTGATGTATAGTTGACAAATCGATCTTGCTTACACTTCAGTTCTTAACTCAATTATATTACTTTACATAATAAACAAAAAAATCGCGCTGTAGGCTAGAAATCCACTCTTCCAATTAACATTCGTATATTAGAACTTGTAAATTGATACAAATGTCTATGATTTTCCTTCGCTAGTTTTCTCCCTGCTTAATTTATTGCTTTTCGCGGCAAAAGAATGGGAGATGATATGAAAGGGGGAAACTTGACGACAAACATCCCAACAACTAAATTCGTGCCTGTTAACTTTTAGAAAGCATAAAAACTGATTTTAGAAATTCCTACCAATCGTCCTGTGACATTCATAAATTGTCCTTATCAACAAATATCTACATTAAATTAAACTTTCATTGATAAATGATAATATGAACCATTAATTTTATGAAGTTTTTCCCTAAATATTAAACTAAAATACTAAATTTATCTAACCAACCACTACGTTCATTAAATCACGTCTTTAATTCACCAATTTTTTTCAATATACACGAAAACATTTAATACCAACAGTTTAACAAATTAAAATCATTTTATATTTGAAATGTACACAATAATATTGACCTAAAAATTACAATCAACAAAAAACACCAAATGAGTAGACATGAAAAAAAAACAGGATGAAATAAACCAAATTACGATATTATCGGTTAGTTCAATAAAAACTGTTACCATCAAGTAACAAGGCTGTCGAATCATATATTTTTATAAAAATAAACACAAGATGCAAGGATTCTTGCAACTTTCATTCCATATGGTAAGATAAAGTAAAAATTTTAATTCCTAGTAGAATACAAATCTACAAATATTCACAATAAAATTGATGACGTGAAAAACTACTGTTGTAAGGAATTATTAAAATTTAAGGAGCGACTATATCAAAATTTAAAATAAATAAACCAATTAAATATGTAAATATTACTTCTATTGGTGGCCAAACAAAATGTCGCCGGACAAAATGTCGCGAGTAATAATTTTATTAAAGTAAATTTCGTCAAAATTTGCTAAAATTCAAGGTTATTATAACTAACTTCTTTTATAAACAAAAGCTTTATAAACGTCAACATCAATCAACATTATTATTGAGAAAACCGTTTGACCACTTGTTCCATCATCTATGAAGTGATTTTTTCTACAAAACATTATTCACACCATTGTATTCGGCGACAATTTGTCCGGTAAAATTTTGTGCGGCGATATTTTATCCGGCTACATTTTGTGCTGGCGACATTTTGTCCGCGTCATTTTTTCCGGCGACATTTTGTCCTGAAACACTTCTATCTATTAACGGAATTCTACGGCTGGCGTCGCCTCTCCGTGCCCAGTTTCCAGCTTCTTCTATTGTAGCATACTTCTTCTTCCAAGTTTATTACTACCATTGCTTCATCAGTGTCTCCTCTCCAGCCCTTTTTGATCTTTCCCTTTTGATTCTCTGTGGTGGTACTCATTCCAGTATTTTTCGTAGTCAGTCATGTCAATTGCTTTTTATCAATTTCATATAATATTTCTCTCGATATTCATACTTCTTCGGGTGTCCTCTTTCTTATCCTTTCTATCTTAGATCGTCTATAAATTTTTCTGAGAAAATCCATCTCTGTGGCCGCTAGTTTCTTATTTTTTGAACCCTACCTAAATAGTAGTGATCATGTTACGGATTCATATGCGAGCACGGGGCGAATTATAACCTTGTACAGGTGAAATTTGGTCCTTCTTAATAGCAGGTCCGGCTTTAATTATTTCTGGAGCCCATGATAGTCCCTATTTGCAGCTATAATCCTTTTCCGTGGCTTTTCAATAGGTAGATAAACCACGGGTTCATAGGCATTGGCATTGCTTACCAGGGGAACCTTCCTAGATGTGGTTCCAGCTTGCGTATGCATTGTTTTAAATGCAGATACTTAGGCCCATTTTCTTTTCCGCCGCCTCAAGGGCACTCGCTGCCTCCACAAGAGCAGGTTCTAATGTTGTTATAATATCAATATCGTCGGCGTTTCTGGACATTTTTCAAAAATTTGTGCGAGGTCCCAAGTATCAAATACTTCACCATATAATTCATGGCAAGATTTGTTCGTCTTTACATTCATAAAGTTTGGAGGGTTACAAAAGTTTTGATAATATTACTTTTATATGGATAATCTGTCTTTTTTAATTTAGAAACCAAATTAGTGTTTGTTAAATAAATTTAATAAAATTCCCGGTTAAAATATAAATTTATTACAATTCACCAAATTTTCAATACAACGAATAACTATATTTCGATGTGTTGAAAATAAGTTGCAAACGAAAATAAAATGGGTTGGCACTTCTGAAACAGCTCCAATAGAGTTAAATTCATAAGTAGAGTAGTGACATTTTATTTTTTTTATCATATATGCAATACTCCGAAATTGCTGTTAGTTATAACGATAATTTGATTAAATGAAGCGTTAAGCTAGGTTCAAGCACTAGCGATTTGCGCAAAGCGATTTTAGTTTTGATTGGTTGAATTTAAACGCTGTTTAAGCGGCAACTTACTACATCAAGATTTTGCGATTTTCGCCGAGCTTGAAATGATTTCAATATTTTATATTTCACTAATTTATGGCAAGATTCGTTCGCCTTTATATTCATAAAGTATAAAAGGTTTACAAAAGTTTTGTTGGCATTGCTTTTGTATGGATAGCCTGTCTTTTTTATTTTTGGATACCGAATTAGAATTTGTTATATAAAATTAATGAAATTCCCGATTATAATATAAATTTATTACAATTCACCATATTTTCAATACAACGAATAACCACATTTCGATGTGTTGAAAATAAGTTGCAAACGAAAATATAATGATAGTTAAATTTATAAGTAGAGTGGTGGCATTTTATTTTTTTATCATATTTGCAATACTCCGAAAATAAAATGGGTTGGCACTTCTGAAATAGCACTAATAGAGTTAAATTTATAAGTAGAGTGGTGGCATTTTATTTTTTATATCATATTTGCAATACTCCGAAAGTGCTGTTGGTTTTAACGATAATTTAAATAAATGAAGCGTTAAGCTAGGTTCAAGCACTAGCGATTTGCGCAAAGCGATTTTTGTTCTGATTGGTTAAATTTAAACGCAATTTAGGCGGCAACTTACTACTTTAAGATTTTGCAATTTCCGCAGAGCTTGAAATAATTTCAATAATTTATGACAAGATTCGTTCGCCTTTATATTCATAAACTATGGAAGATTTACAAAAGTTTTGTTGGCATAGCTTTTGTTTGAATAACCTGTCTTTTTTAATTTGGAAACCGAATTACAATTTGTTATATAAATTTAATGAAATTTCCGATTATAATATAAATTTATTTCAATTTACCATATTTTTAACACAACGAATAATCTCATTTCGATGTGTTGAAAATAAGTTGCAAACGAAAATTAAATGGGTTGGCACTTCTGAAATAGCACCAATAGAGTTAAATTTATAAGTAGGGTGTTGGCATTTTATTTTTTTATCATATTTGCAATGCTCCGAAAGTGCTGTTAGTTATAACGATAATTTTATTAAATGAAGCGTTAAGCTAATTCAAGCACTAGCGATTTGCGCAAAGCAATTTTTGTTCTGATTGGTTGAATTTAAACGCAGTTTAGGCGGAAACTTACTAATTTAAGATTTTGCAATTTTCGCAGAGCTTGAAATGATTTCAAAATTTTATATTTCAATATTTTATGGCAAGATTCGTTCGCCTTTATTTTAATAAATATGGAAGGTTTACAAAAGTTTTGTTGGCATTGCTTTTGTATGCATAACCTGTCTTTTTTAATTTGAAAACCGAATAAGAGTTTGTTATATAAATTTATTGAAATTCCCGATTATAATATAAATTTATAACAATTCACCATATTTTTATACAACGAATAACCACATTTCGATGTGTTGAAAATAAGTTGCAAACGTAAATAAAATAGGTTGGCACTTCTGAAACAGCACCAATAGAGGTTAATTTTTAAATAGAGTGGTGGCATTATATTTTAGTTTATTGGTGAGGTTTTTCATTTTTTTGAAAATATTTGAAAAACTATCAAGTTTATAGAAAAAACATGAGAGTAGAAAAGTCTCTATAAATCAATTTGAAGCAAATTCTGTTTTTATCTCATTTTTTTAAAATTTTACATTTTAAAAACTCATTGTATGATAAAGTCAGGTGGTGACCACATCAGATTTTTTTATTTATTGTAAAAATAAATATTTTTTTTATAATATATTCTTGCATTGATACAAATAGAAAACAAATGCAAGAAATTATTTAATTTTAGTAATTTCTTAAATATAGAGAATATATAAATTGATAAGGGGGTTATAAAATAATTCTCCAATTTAGTAACAAATATTTAATCAAATTTACAGAAATATTGAAAGATCCCACCGATTAAAGATTATTTTAATTGAATGTAATTTAGTGGGTGAATAGGTAGTTAGTTCGATTCCTTGTGAACAGATGACGTCAATAAGTTCAGTTTAGTAGCAATATTCTCATATTGGGCCAAATTACCACATCACCGTCAACTTTGATCCACAAAAAAATACTCATGGAAAAGAAGTAAGTTTTCTCTTTTTCGAGGGCGTCGGTTTTATTCTTAAAACGGACGAACTATCCGCCAGGAGCTAAATGAGCCATGTCTTTCCCGTGGCCAGTTTACAAATCAGCCAACATTCAGAAAACTTATCTCCCAACGAATGAAACGTCAATAGGCAATCGTTCAATCTGCACTTTTAAACAACCTCACTTCCCACAACTTGTATATTATTCTAATTACACATATGCGCTCACATTGTTTGCTTTAAGGAAAAATATCTTAAATCTGTTTATTTTAAGAGGCTTTGCCCAGTTTCTTTTATAAATATGCTTATTACAAAAATAATGCTTTGATGTGAGTTTAAAGTGTGCAGTATGTAATATGTTTAGTGGGTTAAAGGAGATAATAGCAGAAGTAATTATTTTTAAAATATTCGTCCTCATGTTCCAATTTGCGTGCAAAGAAGTTAGTGTTTTAAAATTTATATTAAATTTAGCCAAGTCTATATAAGAGCTAGAACGTTCTACCTTAAGAAAGGTCCTTATCAAGCATCTTTTACAGTTTCTATACAGCATACTACATTTGCATTATTATGGAACGAACTGAAAGACTAACGTCATGCATAACAAGCATGAAAATTCGGTGTGAAAAATTTCATGAATCGTACATATCAGCTTTGATCAATTTCAGTTCATGTCAAGAAGAAAATGAGAAAATTTTAATCCGAAAAATTGCACGCGCAAAATACAGATGATATTCATATTATTTTATCTTTTTTATGATAGTGCTTTACACATAATATTCTTGAATCATAAACAACGTGCATATCTGTGATGTTTTCTATCTGCTTTTCGCATTATTCTAAAGTGAAGAAGTAACACCGAAAATTATAATTGTGATTCTGCGGAATAATAAGATTGTTTTAAAATTCTCACAGCGCTTTCCAAAGGAATGTCAATAAAAATACCACTTTGAAATGGAGCAAACATTCCACAGAAATAAGGAAACTTTTGCTTTTGCATTATCAGATCAGAAGTATAATTGTTTGACAAGTGTATTGTATTGTTCCAACTATGGAGTTGTTGGGGTCGGGAGCCTAAAGGGGCCGGAACCGCCAACAAGCCTCAGGTAAATAAAGAACAATAAATTACACGGAGATTTATGTCTGAATTTTAAATTTAGTTTTTAATTAATTTTGCTAGAATGCAATACTTTCTTGGCTCAACTCCGAGAAAAATGTGCAAATTATATTATCCTTAATCTGCCGACAAGAAGTACAATGCATACCATATTTTATTTTATTTTTTTTCGTTTCTTGCTCTGCCTCCTCCGTTTACTCTCTTATTAAAAACAATTTACTTGCTACGTGTACCGTGCACTACATTGTTGGTCGAAAAAAACAATTCAATCTAAATAAATCGGATTTAGATTTAAAAAAAGGAACAGGTTTCGAATTAAAACTTAAGCACATTTCTCTGAATGCATTGTCCGATTGAAATTCGTATTGATTTTCAATTAACTCAAATATATGTAAAGTGATTTCGAGGACAATTTCAATTTTGTTTCTGTCAATAGACAAGTGCACTCAGTGGTCACCGACAAATATTAGAGATAGATTTTTCCTTTAATAAAATATGTGATTTGCTTAATTATACTACAATGCACTAATTATTTTCAATTATTTGGTTAATCAGATTTCGGTTTTACATTATATATTGACTAGCCTTACTTTAATTTATTCCACCAACATAGAAAATATCTCAATGTCATTGCATGATGGAAGTTTCTTGAATTTTTAATTACGAAAATATACGTTTCAACATATCGAAAACTCACGATTTTGGCCTCGCTTGGGGTACTCTCCGCATGTTTTAAAATTTGTTATGATTATTTTCTACGCACGCTGACCAAACGGATAGATAGAGTTGAAGTTTAGCCGCTGTTCGTAGCCTAAAATTCTGGGTCAGACGCTACAAGGAAGGTTCATCATATCTGGTAACTGTGGTGCTTAGGCTTAGAGCCATATGATGGCAGTACATCACTTTAAATTTTCCTCTCCTGGTATGCAGTTTACCCTCAGGCGAAAATCTTTTATTCAGAAGTGTTGTCGCTTCACACTGATCTCTTATTTAAATTTTCCCTTCCATGATAAGTCTAAATACTATTTATCTACCCTCATTATGTATCTCATGTATTGGATTTTCTTTTCTTCATGGCACAATTCTTCAAATTATTTCTGCATTCTGTTTTGAACATCGACTTTTGTAACTCTTTGTGTCCACGATATCTTAAGTATTTGCCTATAAAAATATAATTTAAATAAAGGCTTTAATCCTCCTCTTCGGGTGTGAGTCTAAACTGCAGCCTTCACATCCATACAGGAGAATTGGGTGTACTCTTCATCGGATCACACTAGTTTTGAGCTCTAAACTATGGTTTTTTCTAGTAAAAAGTGTTCTCATGCTTATGAATGACTTCCTTGTTCTTGCTTGTATCTCTTTTATCTCTTTTTTGTACCGCAATGGCTGTTTATTGTCCTACCTAAATACTTAAACGATTCCACTTGCTCGGCGGTGTTATTATTTTTAACATGAACTTTTTGTCACTTTTTGGCAATATCATTTTTTTGTACAATGCGTAGTGGTAAAAACATAGATCGGCAGCTCTCGATCTTCAAGGACAAATGTTTGGTGATGCAAATTTATATTATATTCCGTCAATCTAATTGGATAATTTCTTCTCATTTGCTTATTATCACAAATTATTTTATAAAATAAAATAAAATGTAGAAGTTTATTTATTCAGTGTATTTTGGTGTTTCAAGTTTATTATATATTTTTATATTAAGTTTATACGGCCCTCCACCAATGAAGGCTTCACAGAGGCGATTTCAAAAATTGGATCACATTGAAGTGACACAGAAAGTGCTATGTACAATTTCCAATTGAATTACATGATATGGTAAGTAATTATTGAGACATGATAGTGGAGAGTAGAATCCAGCCTTTGCTATTTAACCTCGTTTTCTTATTTCTTTTGCGCGAGAAGTAATGCAGCGACATCTTTAAATTGTAATATGATGTATTTATTTTTAATAATTTAAACGAAACGTAATTTAGCGACATCTCTAAAGTCCTAAAAGAGGTACTATGAGTAATAGTAGAAACATAGATTGACAGCCCCCGATTTCGTTGAAGGGCAAACGTTTGGTGGCGCAAATTTATATTACTTTTCGAAATTCTAATTGGATTATATCTTCCCACTTGGTTATTTTTGCAAATACTTTTATAAAATAAAAAAAAATTTATATAATATATAACACAGCTTCCCGCGACTATTCAATTTTTGTTTAAATATCTAAACAACCTAACCTATTCCAAATTTACTTAACCTAACAAAAATATAGAGATATAACGAATACGTGACCTGCCTGCGGAACACATTGCTTTGCTTTATTTTCTATATAAGGTATACCTACCTTGATTGATTTGTATAAGATTAAAAAGTGATCTTCACTCTCAATTAGACCTTACATCGATTTTTTTTGTGAACTTTATACAAATTCGTTACTCTCCATTTTTACGTCATCTAAAAAATACAAACTTTATTTACGCTATTGTTTTACATATAAGAGTAATATTTATAAATTTAATTTCCTTGTTTTTAAATATTTGTATATTTTAACTTTATTAATTAAACAATTAAAGTGTTCATTGTTATCAGACAAAATGTAACTGCGTACATAAAAACATAGCTTGTAGCGATTTACATATCATGTGCTCTATTGGGAATTACAAAATATAATGAACATTGATCTAATTATAGCAATTGCAATATTGGACGTGATTGAATGTAAGGTGATTGAGTGTGAATTGTAGGTTAGTATATATTAAATGAAACAACAAATCTTCCCATTGATTTTATAGCTTTAGTTTAGTAGTAATCGGTACACGCTAAATTGAAGTAGCTCGTTCTGTAACGAAAAATCCCCTCATCCTGTCGAAGTCCAATTGAACGTTCGTGCTATTAATCTGTTTAATTTCCGTCCAGCGACCGACGACAGTGACACACGACTATAGCTGGGGGAAAAAACCTGTTCATTTTCCACCAAGTGTTGCCCCTGCTTTAACAATCCTATTAATTATTAGATTATTTAATTTTTATATTACAAAAAAAAACTAAATCTTTCTAAATAAGTTTAAAAACCACTCAATTTATTATTTTTTTACATTTAAATTTCCTAGTTTTATTATGCAAGTTCCAGTGGCGTTTCAAAAAGTATGTTAAGGTGGGAAATCTATTCGAGGTAATATTTTATGAGAAATAAAAAAAGAGATGGATTTGTGTGGATGATTGTTGGGAAGTGCTGATTATTCTCACGTTATATAACGCCTAACTACAAAATAAAATATTTCGTAAATTTTCTAGATAGTCTAGGAAGAGAAATCAAAAACACACCAAAATAAATGCTAGTTGCGAGTGATCTAAATCTTTATTAATTAAGCTCTAGAAAGGATAAAAAGAAGAAAGAGAGTGGATTCCGAAAATAATGTTTTAGTGGATACCAAAGAAAAATCGCCAAGGAATACACAAAAATCAGTAATAAATATTACATTTAGCTTTGAAAATAGCATTCGAAATAAACAACTAAAAAGTACTACAACATGAAATTTTAATCTTGCACCAATTTGAAATTAAAAAAGAACATACAGGGCAATGGATAAATATAAGCACTAAAAAGTGGAACATTAATAAGTTAAATGAAGACTTATTTATAGATTAAGTAAAGGAAAAACACTATAATAATAAAAAAAGTCTAGCTTAATAAGAATTATTACTAAAGCTTGCAACAACGCCATGCTGGTAAAGAATTAAAACTCTAAAAGACTTCAGAAGTTTTGGTGGAACAATTGCCGAACAAAGGAAAGAATGTCTAAAATGTAGATGACTTATAACTAGAGACAGAATTTAGCAGAACAAGAATTAGCTATCAGGAACCAATCGCTTAAAAACATCTTAGAACATTATTTAAAAAAGTGAAGATAGAGCTTAAATAAAAAATGAAGAAAATTAAGCACATTTTTAGAGCAAAATGAATGCCAAAATAATGCCAAGAATTGGAGAACCCAGAAAAAATAGTCTACGAATTATAAGTACTTTTGCTGAAACGAAGACGATTTAGATGAAACAGTAAAAAGCTGATTCATCCCGGCAGTCTATTCTACGAGAAAAAAAAAGAGGAGGCCATGCACCACATTAATACTTTATATTTCGTTTGAACTGCATATTATAAAAAATAGAAGTTCAAACAATAAAGCTTAGTTAAATTATTAAATTTCCTTGAATTATAAGGGGGCATGGCCCCCTTGTCCCCCTGGATACGCCAATGCCATGTTCTACATAACAATTATACCAAAAAAGGTGCATCACCCTGAACCTCACAGGCTGAAATTTTTATAGTTTAGTTATGGTAAAATAAGTTGCAAATAAATTTATTTAGTGAAACCTTGGGCCACTCCAACTCTTAGTTGTATTTTTGGATTTTTGATAAAAGGAAAAGACAATAAAAAAATGGTTATGAATAATATTGTATATTTAAATTAATAAACTTTAATTTTAAGCAAGATAGATTTATTTTTAATAAAAAAATATTTTATTATTAATTATATTAAAATTTGTTACAATGTTTTTAATATTTTACATATACATGTTGTCATGTTGGAAGGCAATGTTAAGATAAATCAAATGCAAACCAGAAGTGAGCAAAAACAAATGGATGAGACTATTTTATAACGTAACTAATTGTTGCGGGTAATTATGGTTTGCGCTTGGGGTTCTAATTACGCTTTGGTGGTTTATATTCTGCCGGCATCTCGAGCTGCGTCGCGACGAAACAGGGGCGTACCTGCGGTAATGACGATGCAGAATGGTTTGTCCATTCACCCATCCACTATACACAGTGTTCACAACCCGCACTTATTTTATATTGATCGTGGCACTTTCCAAAGTTTAACTTATTTAAAACCATTCCATTATTTGCAATATAATTTTAAGAAGATTTATCATAGGATTTTTGTAAAATTTGGATAAATAAGTTAAGAATAATAAATTTTTTATATATTTTTTTAATTGTTTAATACTATTCGCGCTTATTGAGGTAAATCGGGCATTTACAACCCTTATTATTGTCGTTTAAAATGGTCAACTGTTCTAGAGTTATAATTTAAAAAAAAAAATGTTCTTTTTATTTTAGGGTAAATATCATATTGTTGTATGTAACTTCACGAAACATCGGGTTGGGAACCACTGGTTTAAAGTACTGTCAATAGGGATGTTTATGAGAACCAATCATAAACACGCGAATTTTGAAGGAATTTAAATAACCATTTGGCTCTTTTAAAACTTCATTAAGCAAGAAACAAAAAAAAAACAAAATTGGATTTGTTTTACAAAAAATGCACATTAAATATAATAATAATATTTTATTACCTAAATTACTTCGAATGAGCATTAAAATTAAAATTTTCCATTAAAAAAAAGACAAATTTTTTAAATACAATAATTGCAAGTTTTGAACAGGAAAGTTACAAATTTTTTAAATACAAAAACTACAAATTTAGAACAATAAAATACCAATTTTGAACAAAAAAACTTATAATTTTTATTTCATCATTGCATACAATTGTAGGAATTTTTTTGACTATATAAATAAATAAATAAATAAATATATAAATTCTTTATTCATCCCCTATCAATTAAATATACAATATACAATTAAAAGCAAAATTTTATTAGAAATATTGAGGGTGTTTATAAAAAGCTTTATTATTATTATTTTATTGAGGGGTGTAAGATTGCGCAAAGGCTAACAATCACAAGTGACCCCTATGAACAGCGACTTGAGTGCTGGTCTCCCTGCTGTTTGGCTGGTATTTTTAAGTTTTAACACCAATATTGGTGGTTAGAAACAATTTTTAACCCAAGGAAAGTGACTTAAATGACATTTAGGTACAAGTACTTTAATCACTGAATAAAAATTTTAAATTGTTTGGCAAAGAATTTAGAAAAACCACCCCTATAAACAACATTCGCAAAAAAACGTCAAACAACATTCATACAACAACGGGAAAGGAACACAGAATTTTTCTTCCCAAATAAAAACAAACCTAAGAATCGGTGATCACCTTTAACCTAACTTAAAGTCAAGAGTCATACCATTCAATTTATACCAAATTATTTTGCAACCTTTTTTAAAATGCAAAAATTGATTTTTTGCTAAGCCTAAGTTTCCACTTTGTTTGACTGCTGAAAAGAAGCGTTTAGTAAAAATAAAAACGATCTGCAATTATTTTGTTAGTTACAACACATTTTAAACCACAAAATGTAATCAGCTTTTTGGAACACTCTTTAACACACAATATACAAAAAAAAATATACAAATCTATATGAAAATACGTTGAATTTCATCCTTCATTGCGTGTTAGTTTATTTCTAAATTCCAAATTGAGAATTTCTTATGTGACAAACAATAGATCTGAAGTAAGTTTGAAAATTATATCTTCTTCTAATCATTACGTCTTCTTCTCAACGTTACATCTGCTTCTCAATAAAATAACAATATCATGCTTTAGCCATTTTGTTGTCCTAAATCCTTTATTTAAAGAAATTTTATATTTATATTACTTAACATAACACTCACTAAACCAAATGATCAATTTATAATAAAAATCTTTAGAAGTAAGTATTGAAAACATTGCTAAGGCAAAACCCTTGATGGAAATCGGCGATTGGTTGAAACACTCCAAACTAAAGTTAAGACGAATGTGGTGGAGAATTTCGGCACCACTTGGAAGAAACCAGGAACTGATTGAAGACTATTTCTGAAGAACAACTTTTCAAGTGTGCATTAATAATTGTAAATGTCACAATTGCTTTTACATTTTCTCGATTTATTTCTAAAATAAAAAAAAAATAAAAAAACAAACACATATCAAAACTTATAATTACCTTTCTGTTTATCCAAAACGTAAAGATTAAACAGAAGTTTTATCAAAGCGACTAGCCCATATATAAATTTCTTTACATATACGCCCGCCACCTTTATCCAGCTGAAAACGCCTGTCTAGTTCCTAACATTCGGTAATTAATTGGAGAACGAGATAATTTAGGCAACTCTAAGAAACACCCTAACACGCGTACGCGACTTAGAGAACAAATAAAAACCACTGACCTTTGCCAAGTTTGGTGGTTTCACCTGTACTCAGCCTCCCAGCCTCCCACGTTGAAAGAACGTACTGTTTTCTCCTCACTATATTTTAGTAGTTCCTGTTTTTTCTTTATCATAAAGATAAAGTATTGTAATCGTGCAAAAAAAGTTGAGATTTTAGTGGCAATGCACCTTTTAGGGTACCCTGATCAAGAATTGACCATTGTGTGTGTGTGTGTTTTTTTTGTATCACCACAAAAATCCATATTTAGGCTTTTAACAACAATTGGAAGAGCCCAGTTACTTTTGGCTGAAATCCACCAACCGGAAGTGGTAGTTCCAACCCATCAGGCGTTATTGCCCTGCACGCTTCCCTAATTTCTCCCCGCCCTCACTCTCTCTTTCTC
>JARJDX010039532.1:0-10936 GCA_030264735.1 Gymnusa sp. GC000175
CTGGTTCAATTGTGCGATGGTTCAATTGTCCATGGTTCAAATGTCGCATGGTTCAGTTGTCGGCTGGTTCAATTGTGAATCGGTTCAACTGTCTCACTGGGTGAGTTGTCAGGGAATCGGTGCGTAGTTCTGTAAACTTTAATACAAGATGTAACTTGGGTTGACTAAGTTGTGTGAAAATATTAAATTTAATAAAAAAAAGGTTCGTTTATGGTATGGTGTACAATAAAGTCTAAATATAGGTTGTCCGAGGTAAAAGTTAAAAATAAATGAACAATACAATGTTTTTTGAAAAATAATATTAACTTACCCGATGTAATATCTTCGTTTGGATCAACAGCATATGTTAATAGAATTGAAGAAAATAGCAATATTACAAGCACGGCCATTCTTGCTTTCTAATTCTCAAAAATGCCACATCTGAAAACAAAATTTTATTTTTAAATTACGTTGCGAACAAAATTAATAACTACATCGGTTAAATTTAAGGACATTTAGTAAAATGAAGGTACACATTTTAGGATGACTTTCAATTTACTTAAATAATATAGACCTTATTAAGGGTTTAAACTCGAAATAGATTGAAGTAAAAAAAAGAACATAAATCATAAAAAGCAATAAGGTTTATTTCTATCTTCAGTTGTTATTTTCTGATTGATTTCGCATTGATTTGTGACAAGTTCGTAAATTAAAATTGTATAAAACCCATGGAAATGGAAATTAAGAAAGATCGGAAATACGCTTCGGGTTCAGACTGTTTAGTAAACGCCATAGTTCTGCACATATGGCATGCACGTGTTAGTTCGTCATGAATCTGAACGATCCCTCTGCAAACTCAACTTCGGGCTACCTGAAAACTGAAACTACAACCCCCATAAATAAAAAATTCAACAGCGCAACAGTCGAAATAAAAGCTGTTATTGCTAAATGCGCACGTTTTATTTTGTGTTTACATTTCAATTTTCAACAATTTCAGTATAAAATATTACTTAAACATTTAAAACCTCCACTTGAATCAAAATTAAATATGTTTAAAAATATGTTTCATGACCTCATTCCAATTTAAGGAGCCTTTTATGTGTAATAATTTATTACACATGCAATTGGCGCTGACTTTATTAATTATCGAGACAATTTTGCTCTTGTTAAATCTCAATTTTATATTAATACAAAGCAACTAGGAAATTTCACATTTTTATTATTATAAAAAAATTGAAATAATCTTTTAAAAATTGTTTTTTGATATTTTAATAATTACTTAAAATCTTTCAAAAATTAGTTTTGATCTTTAAAAACGTATGAATGATCTTTTAAAATTATAAAGTGACCCTTAAAAAAAGAAATTAATCTTTAGATTAAATTTGTCATTTATAATTATAATCTTAAATAATCTGTTGTGGTCACCACCTGACTTTATCATACAATGAGTTTTTAAAACGTAAAATTTTGAAAAAATGATTATAACAGAATTTGTTATTAATTCTAAACACTTTTGTACTCTTATGGTTTTTCCATAAACTTGATTTCAAATATTTGCAAAAAACCGAAAAACCTCACCAATAAACTACCATTGGTGGATTTAAGCCAAAAGTAACTGGGCTCTTCCAATTATTGTTAAACTCTTGAATATGAATTTTTGTGGTGATATCTTCAATAGTTTTTGAGAAAACTTGCCCACAAAAACGCGTCACACACACACCCACACACACACATCCACACAGACATTTTGGTCAATTCTTGTTCAGGGGACCCTAAAAGGTATATTGCCACTAAAATCTCAACTTTTTAATTGACGATTACAATACTTTATCTTATAATAAAGTAAAATTGATCTTTTGATTAAATTTCTTCTTTTACGCCATACATTCCTTCTTTTTGGCTATTATCTTTTTCTTTGCCGGCTCATCCTCTATCTCCAAAATCCATCCCCTCCCAGTTTATTTTTACCACTAATTGTTTTAATCTCATCTCTCTTTATTTACGCTTATTTTCCAGACCCGACAACGATGTTTTGTGTGTGGTATACTCTGCACGGCTTGTCTACTTTTGTTTAGATCTATTTTGCGTTTCCTAAAATCGTGTCCACACGTTAATGTTCCTTAATGTTTTACTCTTTTTGTTACCTTCCTCCTTCGAAGACTTTCGTCTCCATTTCCCTTCTTTTAATGAGTATAATTGGTTCTTGCGCTTTTCAAATTTTATGTGCACTACACACATATGCCTTCCTCCTCAACGTTTTTTTTTATATTAGAAATACTTAAACACTGGTCTTCGTGTTTCTGGTCTTCCGTCTCTCGCTATCTTCATTAGGCGATAATCTTCCATCATTGTACCGTGTTTATTCCAAACTCTTCTACGTTATCCATCTAACAACATCTTGTGTATCGCAACTTTGTTCCATTTCAGCATTTGGTCATTCAACGTATGGCCGGCCGGTTATGTTTCATAGCAACCGCATCTCTGTTATTCTGAGTATGGCTTTTTCTCTTGTGGTTTCTGCCAGCGCTTTTGCCGCGTATGTTATTACCGGGTGGACACATGTTTTGTATATTTATACCTTGGCCTCCCTGTTCATGTGTTTGTTATGCTTCCCGCTATTCTTGCCGCTTTCGTGGCTTTGCCTCTTACCTCCTTTATTCTGTATTTATTTGCAGTCATTCGCAGTAACCTTTACGCCGCGACACTTAAAGGTTATGACTTGTTCGATCATTTGGTGTTTACAACTAATTTACAATGAATTGGTTCTTTTGCTATGACTACTTTTGTGAATTGAGTATTCCATAAATATATTGGGTGTCCGCCAGATAGAACTCGTGTAGCAGTTTTTGCAAATTGTCCTTGTTTTGTGCCATTATCACGGCGTCATGAAACTTGGCATACTATCTTTACCTCCATATTGTTCGTCCTAAAACCTGGATCTCTTGACGTCCTGAAACCTCGCCCAGATCTCTTGACGTCGTTTACTAACGGTCTATAATTGAATAAGAATTCTAGTTGATACGGGTAGATCTTCGGTCGGATCAGTTGTTATTAACTAGTATTTGTGTCGCTGTGTTAATGTTTAGTTTTGATAGCCACCTCTGTAGGTATGTTACCGTCTTCAGGATTTTTTATTTGGTCATTTAGTTTGACTCGGTCGTATGCCTTGATTAGATCAATGAAACACATGAATGCTGGTTTATTACACTCTATTGATTTTTCCGCTAGTTATTTTATCGCAAATATGGCTTTAATTATTGACCTGCGTTTCCTGAAGCCGTTGTTATTTACTGATTTTTCTATATTCCAGCAGGATGGATCAAATGATCCGAGTGAACAGTTTCATGATGTTGCTCAGTGGTGTTATTCCTCTGTAGTTTTCTGGGATCAACTATTTTTAAATTTATAAGAACGGAAAGTAAAGTCCGCATATATAAAACATGTGTCCGGCCAATACTTACATACGCCATCGAAACAAGGGCTGACACAGAAAAAACGAAAATAGCCCTCAGAACAAGGAGATGAAAATCCTAAGGACAATTACAGGCAGAACACTACATGATCGGGTACGAAGCACCAACATCAGAGAGGAATGCAACACCCGAGACATAGTTAGATGGTCTCGACAACGCCGAAGAAAGTGGAACGAACACAATAATGTTCAGAAAATAAGTAAAAGATCATTCGATAATTTTAAAGATTGTTTATGATTTTTAAAGATCATTTATAATTTTTAAATTTCAAACCAATATTTTTAATGGTAATATTTTTTGATTTTTTCCCTAAAAAAATATATTTTCTATACATTTAAACATGTGTTTAAGATTTATTATATTGTCTAAACAATTGTAATAAAATAAGTTGTTGTTGTTGTTCTTATAAGCCAAAACCAATAATACCCTATTCTGTACATTTGGCGTAGGAATAAGCTGGGATTAAGTTTCTAAATATTATGTTATTATATTTTGTACGCATATAGTCGATTCGACCAATTTTTTATCCCAAATTTTAAAAGATAATTTGTTTGAAAATTAAATAAATGGTTCCCCGCGGATGTTTTAAATCTATGCCTGAGATAACAATGAGAATAATTTATAGCTCTATCAGATGTACTGTAAATACAATTGTAACCTATTCCAGCTTGTCTAAAAATAAATATATTTGTAGATAATTTATACAAATTGCATTAATTTTAAAACAAAACAAATATTTTCTGATATTATTCTATACAAAAATGTAGTTATATGTTATAATACCAAACTAAACATAACATTGTTTTATTGTTTTATCGTCTATAATTAATTATTTTACATATATTACTTTACACACCACAGACGTATACTACACACGTAGTAGTGTTCTGGGTGATAAATGACTAGGCTCAATTGATAAAAACCATTCGTATTATGTAAATGACCATTGCATGGGATGCAGGATAGACACAGGCGTAGCAATAGGATATTACAACGAACAATATACAACAGTACAAAATGCTTGCACCATAATATGAATGGTCTTTCATTTAGGGTAGGGTAGGTAGTTTTTAGAGAAAAATTCTTTATTATTTCTTCTCAAAATATTAACTAAAAATAACTAAAAATTGTTTTTGATTTTTTCATTTACACAAATTGCTGTTTTATATACGTGAATATCCACGAATGAAATGTCGTTTTATTCAACGCGCTAAATTTTATTGAAAAATTTATTATTAAATTGAAACAAGAGCTACTTATTCTTTCAATTGAAAAATTACGCGCGCTCATATAATAAAAGAATTACTTTAAGCAGTTTTTTTTAAAGGTCAATTTTTAATTTAAACATTAAATGCAAATCAATCTTAATCTGTCATTTTTTAATGTATTTATAACGTGCAAAAAGTTATTTGAAGCCAAAATATTAATAATGGCCGTTGATCGCATCAATTGCGCCATATTTCTCTGCTCTGTCACTCATTTTATTGCAAGCTTCTTTTATTCATGGCACATTGCATCTTTTTTCGAAACGTAATGCAATGACATAAAGCAGCATAGAAAGTTATTCAAATTTTTGCTTATCAAATTTCGATATATTTTCCACAATTTGTAAAAAAAAATTTAATTAAGTAACATAAAAACTGCAACGTCTAAACGAAAGTTGAATTTTTAGTATGTCAAAATTTGATATATTTTTTACATTCTATAAAAATTTTAGTATACAATACTGTGTGATTAAATTATCCACAATTAGTAATTTAAATTCATTTTCTACTTTTAGAAAATAAAATTACGAAAATTCAAAACGCAGCGTAAAAAGCTGCAACGACGTAACTAAGCATTGGAAGTTTTTGATTTTTTTTTATGTCAAACTTTCATATATTTTCAATACAAAAATTTGATCATAATCGATACGTTAAAATTTTTGTAATTGGTCATTAAAATTTACACTTTGTAAGAAAAAAATTTACATAAGTAACCTAAAAAAATTTAAGGATATAAAGCAAGTATATCAAAATTTAATATATTTTTTACATCCTATGAAAATTTAAACGTAATCAATGCACTGAAATTTCTTCTAGAGCATTTTTAATATGGTAAATGATACTATAAACCATGGCATGGTGTTCTTCTAAAGCCAAATTATTGGTTTAGTATCAGATTATTACATTTAATTAAACTTTTAGCCTTCTAAGCAGTCGTTTTTAAATTTTTAGAAAGTTGTTAGTACAATTTCTTAGACACTATCCCTTCCTACGATCATATTATTTATTAAGTTCTTTAGTGTTGTTTTCTATAAAGGGCAGGAAGAAGAAGAAGAGTTTTGATTTCTATACGCCAAACGGTATTCATCAATAAGATCACGCAAAAAAGATCGCGATTTTTTGTGCGCGAACTTTTTACTTAAAACACCCCAGACCAAATATAAGTTTTCTGCCCACATAATTTATTTTCAACCAAGATCACCCGATCTTTGAAAAACTACAAGATGTATACTTTATATAGTACACACATTTTAGCTGAATTTGGAGATCACATTTTATTTTTACTTTTTAAAAGATGAAGCAGCAGCCCTGGTGCATACAATTCACTGAAGATGTTTTGGTGAGCCCTGTTTAACCCTAAAATTATATTAGAACGAAAAACGAGGACATGGAAGAAGCCTCCCTGCGGCGTGCCTGGTAACATGTTCCAAGAAGTCATGTTTGTGGCTCGAAAACGTAATGATTATGGGCTCGGCCGAAACTTCCAACAATAAAAATATGGATGGTCTGGTAATAAACATCTATTCGTATTTGTTTCACTACTAAGTCTGTGAAACATTATATTTGAAACGGGGACATGGAAGGAGCCTCCTCGTGGCGTCCCTGGTAACGTGTGCCAAAAAGTAATCGAAAGCATAACTTTGATGGACACGGCTAATCCTTCCAAATATAAATTTATTTACAAATAATATTTGTTCCAAATTAAATTATACAAATATTGGTGAAATTTTTACATTTTTGAGATCAATTTTTTTTAATACAATCGAACTTTGTATAATAAATATAAAAGAACTAAAGTTTAATTCGTGGTTTGCTATAATCATAAATTTTGAAGAGGTACAGTGCCATGTAAATATTTATTTATATCTATACCATACTTAGTTCTTTATTATTGTCGTGCATTCGTTAAAAGGGTGTTCGCTTTAACCTAAATACATGTTAACCAAAATTTTTTTTCAGCAATAATCATTCGATTTCGTTAAAATACCTAATGGAATATTTATTTAACGTTAACTTCTTATCCCCACTTTTATATACTTTAGCTAATCTGCGATTACTTTAACTTCAATCGTCGTAGTTCTAAGTTATCGTGGTTTGGTTATTTACGAAGCACTTTACGTTGCTTAACGTTGTTGTTGTTGTTGTTCTTGTTGTTGTTGTTGTAGTTGTTGTTGTTGACGTTAATTCATCTTCGATAAGATCCCTTTCACACGTAGATTCTGAATGAGAGAATGACGCGTATCTTTACCATTATCATACGTCCGTATGAACCCTTTTATACGAGCATTCTCGCCAGATACAGAATCGCTCCACGGTAAAGCTGAATCTCGGATACGCAAATCTCGCATTCAGAATTTACGTAAGAAAAGGGTCTAATAGTTGATTCTTTTTCACCTCTCGTTCTCTGAACACTCTTAATTGATCTCTATTTATTTACCATTTTTATAACTAAAACATTTATGTATTAAAATTGTTTAATAATTTATATACATTGTGTGTGTGTGTGTGTGTTTATATTATCAGAAAATATTTTTTACAGGTACAATGATGGCTTAGACACGCATGTGTAACTAAAAACGTATAATATTTCTTAATAATATATTACTGCATGAATTTTTAAAATTACGACGGCTTTTAGAAGTTTTATCTGTTTTTGTTTCGAGAACGAGCACTTAAAATGATTTCTCGTAGCTACTTGGTACTAATTCAGATAAATTTTAAGTATCATTTAAAAATATTATTACAAGATTTCCTTCTGTTTAGTTTTAAATTTTATTTTTAAAAGAAACGCTACATAGTATTAATGCTGGAGATAAAGTGTGTATTACCAGCTAATAATATTTAGTTTCCCCTGATAAATTTTAATGCCTTAATACCGAGTATAATCTCTACGGGAAGTTACTTGGGCATATGGTACATATCATATAATAAAATTTATTTAGTTTGGAAGCTTGAATGTGTGGCATTTTTTGGTCTTTATATTTCTATTGCGGGTGCATTAGGATTTCAGTCATATTGTATTCCTATTTACCACCCTTACGCTTGCTTACTTAGCCCTCAAATCGTTTCTTTTATAAATAGGAAAATTATTTTTGGTATTTAATACGTTATTTAGTGGCAGAGTTATGATTTTGTTGCTGTAGGTTGACAAAAGGTTCGTTTGTGTTATAAAAAAAGCATACTGACATGCTTACACAAAAATATTTGTAGTTTTTAATAAAATAAAAGCTCAATTGTAAATTTTCTTACTTTTGGGTTTAAGTCGCGTGTTTTTATTGGTTGTTGCCAACGTTTTGCTCGCCATTGCAGGGAGAATTCTCAAGGCGGAAAAGTCCGATGATTTACATCGACTCAAGTCGCGAAAACTTAAATTCTAAAATAAAAACTCAGTTTTGTATTTAAAAAAAAAGAAGGTGTGGTCACCATACGATTTTTTTTAAGTAAAGTTATGAACAATTTTGTACTTGATAGTTTTTGGAATAATTGCAAAAGTTTGTGGATTTTAGCTTAAAATTACTATTTCAATTTTTCCTAAAAGCTTAAATATAAATGTCCAGGTTGATAAGTTAGGTAGGGGGCTATGGAGCTAAATGCATAATTCTTATATAATTTTGTAGGGAATTTTATTTTTTTCCCTGTGACGTTATTCGTTTGGAGGCATAGAAAAAATCACACGGACAACATCTGACGTTTTTGCTTTTTGCACACACATCCACTTCGAAATTGAACTGAACAAAAACCCATTAAGCTATCTTGACGATTCTTAATATTACTTGTAGAAAATTTAATTGCGAATCTTTCATTTCTTTAAAATTGTTGTTTTTTTGAAGCATAGAAACAAATTTATCACGGAAAACCTCCGGTGTTTTGATCTTTTGCACATATATAACTCAAAATCGAACTTTACGAGAACCTGTTGAGCTATTTTTATGATTTTTATAACATATTGTAGGAAACTTAATTGTGAATCTTTATTTTTATTGGCGTTATTCGTTTAGATGCATGGTAAAAAAATATTACGTAAAACATCCGGCGAACATTTGTTCTAGTAAACATCCGCGTTTTGGCGTTTTGCACATATCTAACTCAAAATTGAACGAGAACCCATTAAAATATCTGCATAATTCTAATATCAATTTGTAAAAAAATTAATTGCGAATATATTATTCCTTTGACAATTTTCTTTTGGACGCACAGAAAAAAAATTATTACGGAAACCACCGGTGTTTTGGCTTTTTACACACTTCTAACTCCAAATCGAACTGAATTGAAAACCTATTGAGCTAATAATCATTATAATTATTATATAATTTTGTAGAAAATTTAATTGGAAATCTTCTTTTTGTTTGGAAACAAGAAAAAGAATTATTACGGAAAAACCGCCGAAAAAACTTTTGCCGTTAATTAAAGAAAAGACTAATTTATTTTTCGTTAGATATAAAAAAAATGTTGCAAATTTACGTTTAAAAATTAATGCATAAAGAACATTCTCGTTTAAATTTTTTTGAGAGAAAAATGCCCCTTTTATGTTAATCTTCAACATTTAAAATAAATTACAATTAATTAAGGATAAATGGTATGCAATTTATATCACCATATATTGAGAGAAGGTTTTAATGTAAACATGCAAGCTTCATAACTTGAATCGATGTAAATTGTCTGACTTTCAGGTTGTATTTAGCCAAATTTGGCAATAACCAATTCAAAAGTAAGACAATTATTTACAAGGTTTAAGGTAGTTCTAATTCGTTGAAAATAATTGGCAAATGTGAAAAAATTATGAGCGAAATTTAAAAATAAAAACTTTTTTGGTGTATAAAGGTAAAATTTAATAAAAATATTAATTATTACAATTGGTTATCACAATTTAGTTACTCTTGTTCTCTTGTAAAAACTGATAAAATGAATCATAGAATTTTCTGACCTGGATCTGTTTAAATTTTGAAATTTGTTTATTTAAAAAAATCTGGAAAACATAAAACATTTTAACAGACATTCATTATTTTACTGCCGTGATTATTTTACAGCTGAGATTTAAAAGAACATTTTCACTACGTTATTGACAACTCAATTTCCAAATGTCAACTTATATTTATTGGATAGCGCAAAACTTGAAATAAACTTCTATCTAATTGAATAACTTTCTTAAAGTATTTTCACGCACGATTTAAAATTAAGTGTTTTAATTAAAAAGAGTGAAACATACAAAACTATGCACATATTGTTTAATTGTTTATTTTTCTTTTGATTTAAAATTATCTTTGATGAATCGCATCATGATTCATTAATATGGCGCATATAATAGATAATATTATTAATTTATTATAAACAAGATAAAAAAAATGCTACTGCTAAAATTTTGTTTTAAATCTTTTGCTGAATAATATTTTCAACATATTAATCATTTCAATTGTTTTTATTTTAAGAACTTATTTTATTTAAATTTAATATTCTTACCTGTGAATAATTTTAATTTAAACGTTAAATTAAGTGTGCTTCGGTAACTATTTGATACAATTTGTGCGAAGAATTAATTAATCTTATCACATTTCGATAAAATAAAAGATTAAAAAAATCATGCAACACAGTAAATATATTTTACTGAAATTTAATAACAGTTTTAAAGCAAAATTAAATAATCTAAAGAACAAAGAAGCTTGGATGAATGAAAAATGTGCTAAAATAGAGAAACTCGAAAGAAAGCAGGCAACGTTCACAAAAAGATGATAAAAGCCAAAAATAAGCAGAAGTACTGTGCACTGCTAAAAGATGATTTTTTTTAATTATTTCAAATTTTAGAAATTTAAATTATTGATGATTTTAATTTTTTTTTTTTAAGATTTTTGAAAAATTAATCCTGCTCAAAATTAAGGTCCTAATTGAGCTTTTTAATTAATTTAGCAGCATTTTAAGTAATCTAGTTTAAATTATGAAACAAGGGTGTTTAAAGTTGTTTACATTTTAAATAAGGTAAATAATTTAAAATTGTGTAAATGTGTAAAAGGAAAGAGAATTGAAAACAATGTAAATCACCAGTGTAACATTTGTCAGAGTAGTCAATAAATATCAAAATGATTTATTTTCTTTTGGTTTTAGTAATGTGATCTAGTCTGCAGTGTGTTGTTTAAAAGTATACAGTCTGTGTTGAAGGGAAACAGCCGTTTTAAGAATGTCTTCAAGAAGACTGTAGTAGATTCTGCCTTTGAGTAAGTGTCACCG
>JARJDX010039542.1:0-12637 GCA_030264735.1 Gymnusa sp. GC000175
CCCGAAAGTAAGAAAACTTACATCGACCTCAGTCGTGAAAGTCTAAATTCTAAACCCTGTATAATTTTTTTGAAGATATTGAGGACTGCATTGTTTGTACTTTAGAATTTAGTTACGGAGCGTTGGTAAACACGAATATTAAAGAAATTCAACTTGCGGCAAAACTTTTAATATTTTGCACTACTTTTTTTGTAATGAATTAATTGGGTACAAGAAAGAAGACACAACGTGCCTTAAGATAAAATGCTTGTGGATGGTTTATGTTAAGACGCGCAGCACTAAATCTTGTATACTTTGCCAATCCATTTAGACAGTTAGACAGTTAAATCATATTTACTAGAATTTTATCCCCAAACATCAGCCCAGCAAAAGTTTTTGACAGTGTAAATTTTACGTCAGTTAATTGTGGTAATTGCCTAAGGCAAGGCTCCTCACGTTGGCATTTATCGGACCACTTCTCTGAACCCACTTAGGTAAATCTTTATATTATATAAAAGTGCTAAGCACCTAATGGTAATTAGTCTGTTGATAATTTTGCCGGAGAAAGAAAAGAAGGGCTTTGATACGGCGAACTGGGAAACTTGACAATCCGGCTTTTATCCAATATAGAGAATGATAATTTAGTTAATTATTACTATTATTATTATCTACCTGCGCTTTTTGCGAATCCCATGGACACAACATATAACAAACTTGGTGGTTCTCAAAAGGATGGCAAAAGAAACGGAAAACACCATCAAACAACGTAAACTAAATTACTTAAGATCTTGCGAGAATGTGTCGGACTTACATCTGTGCATCTTTTCAGACAGGCAGTGAATAAGGTCCAAATAGCTATGTTGATAGCCAACGTTCGCAACGGATAAGGCACAGAAAAAGGAAGAAGAGGGGCCTTGGATCACACAGGGGTTCCTGTGTATTTATAGTGAACATTTCATCACATTGTGCATAAAAACTAGGGTGGCATGAAAAGCAAGCTATCATAATAAATACCATCACCTGGTGGACATGGTACGTAAGCAGGGCACTGCCTAGGGATCCAGAAAGCATTATTGAATATCAGGGACAGGGTGGCTTCCCCAGACGTGATACTCATGCTGCCACATAAGATACGGAAATTTAAGGGTTTAAGAGTGTACCTACGCAAATATTTTAGCTCCGCATAGTTCTTCGCGACTTTGTATTCGTCAGGATGTGAAATACATGTAGCGATGGACAGATAGCGGTGGGTAGCACGAATGCAGATATGGCTTAATCAGATATCCGCATGGAAGCGGGGGAGTGGTCGCTTAAGAATCTAACAGAGGTAAAGATGATCATTCGCCAGCACACTTTGGCATGAAAGCAGCCCTGTTAAGAAAAACATTGTTCTCTTTAATTAGATGGCAGGAAAGATAGAAAAGGTGTCCTACACAAATGTTTATCTCAACCGGCGGAGGAAGGTGGAAAAACACAAAAACTCTGTAACTGAACTCCGTGAACTGGCGGCTACGAGACGAAGCTCTTCGCCTCACAGATCACGTCTCTGGGATTCCGCAAATGAAGAAGTGCTGCGTGATCTCAACATCTTCAAGAGGTACGCATCACTTATGAGGAAATTGATGACTTCGAACACTATTAAGTGGAGCCGGTACATTTATATTGAACACGTCTGTGTTCACTGGCAATACCACGATCTGTAGTCTTTGGCCCAGGTGGCGAATAACGTCTGTGCGCATTGGCGAATTATCATTTATTGGATGATCTTTATCATTTTGTTTAATGCTGCTTGGCTTAGTTCTCCAAATTTTCTTTTTTCGGTCCAATTCCTATTGTTCCTGAGCCATGATTCCTACTTACGCCAGACACCCCTTTCAGTCGATCTTACTCTGCTTTATGGTGTTCAGTGGGGATCCGTCTACTCGTGCGATTCTAACCACCTCTTCATTGTTAATTGTACTCCACCCATGGGATTGAGAACATACTTCTCAGACACAAAACGCCTCGATTTTATTGATGTATGCTGCTTTTATCGTCCAGATTTCGATTTACTCCAGTCGCGCTAGGACCTACGGCTCGACGCCTGGTGCACCAACGGACAAAAACCGTTGATTGAAATATTTATATAAGTAGTGTACATATATAATAAAAAGTATATACATATTACTTCAATCAACGCTAAAAGTAAAACCAAACCCCGGGTTTATGACCCATGGAGGGTTTGCCTCTCAACATTATTTCTCCACGAACCACTCCGTCTTCAGTGCATATCTTCTCATCTAGCCTGTGTTTTCTGGGTTTCTCCCACTCTAAGGTATTGGTTGCGGACAGCATTAGCTTGCATTCTTCTCTCATCCACCTTTTTGTTTTACGATAGTAGTGATCTCTACTTCAATGTCAATCCATTTTTTTTGGATAAGTAACATTTGCGGAACGATCTTTCCCACGTCTTTAGTGCCGTTTATGCATTGTGTAAGTCCGTCCCAGTCTTTTCATATCAAAATGGTATGCTCTGGTGTATCCTTCGCACCGAAGTACATACATCTGCCATTTTCAAATAGTTTTGTATTTTTAAGTAAGTTCTGAAGCATCCGTGACCTGTAAGAAACTGGGTCAAGAAATAGTTAGTTCCTTCATGTTCGCTTTTCAACCATGGGCTTATTCTGGGGAACAAGAGTTTCGTCCACTTGGCAGTATCTTCTTTCTAGCTCTATTCTTCTTTCCAGAGCCCAAGAGATTTCTCTCTAGCAGTATTTCTTTGTGCTTTCCTCTTTCCGTCTTTTTTGTATGTTCTTTTGATGGCTATTAGGTGTATCGCACTGTCCTTCCAAATAATTGTATGGCCCTAGTAGACACCGTCCGGTACACCCTAGGTATTCTTATAACGGCGTTCTTTCAGGTCTTTTTTAGTTGCTTTCTATTCTTTCTCATTTTTGCTAATGCGTCCCACGTGGGTGCGGCGTATAATATGATGAAGTTTATCACCAAGCACATCGTTTTTCTCCGTCACTCTTTTTCGCCGCCATGATTTGATAAAATTTTATTTAAAGCGTGGATTGATTTTTCAGCCTTCTTTGTCACGGTGTCAATGTGCGGACCGAAGTGCATGTTGTTACCAATTACTATGCCCAAGTATTCTAGGTGTTTCTGCCTGTTTATCTCCACGTTGCTTATCTTTATCCGGATATTGTTTGGTTTTCTTCGTTCAGCCAAGATTAAGACTTTTCTTTTCTGCGGGGCGAGGTGTGGATGTCTTCCCCATTCATATTTTAAAGTTTCCCAGTCCCCACCAGATCTTCTCTTCTATTTCTCCTTTCTTTTTCCTGCACGCCACCAAAGCTAGGTCATCAGCGTATACTATCACTGTAATCCTCTCTGGCATGTATAGTCTTAGCACTTCATCGTATAGTATGTTTCACATTGTCAGCCCGGGTACATAGCTCTGCTTAACTCCGCAGTCATCGGCATTGTTTAGCTCTCCCCTACCAGAATCGTACTCTCTTTGAGATAGCTGCCTATTAGTCTTATGATGTAGGATGCCACCTTTATTTTTCGAGTTCTTTCATGATTTCAAACCTTCCGGCTGAATTAAAGGCGTTTTTTACATCTAAGATTACCATAACTGCGTATTTTTTTGTTTGTTTGCATTTTGTCGAATTTTCAAGACAGCCTCCATTGCATCCACCGTGGACCGACCTTTCCTACCTAAGCCAATCTACCTTTCTGACAGTCCGCCATCTTTTTCTATTTTGTTTCGCCCATAACATTTACATATATCGGTCGGTATGGCTTTTCCTTCCTTTCTGTCTTGCTTGGTTTTTCGATGAGGGTAATTTTACCTGTTTTATACTGCACTGAGAATACTCCTTTGTTAATTACTTTGTTTTGCGCGATCATTTTTGCCACTTTTAGAGGTACTCCATGTGGGCCCACCGCTTTACCCTACCTTTAGCGTTTTGCCCGCTTGCTTCACTTCTTCGTTGGTGCGCGGTGGAAATCCCAACGCAGACCTTTCCCTTTTCCGGCCCAACTTCTGCTGAAATATTTGCAAATATCTCTTTCACTTTCCCGTTACTATCTGGCTTTTACATTTAGTTCTTCTGTTAGTTTGCGAACGTCGATTGTTCTGTTTGCGCTAGTGTAGTTTTTTTTTCTAAGGTAAGGAGTATTTTCTACTTTTATAAATAAGAATTTTCAGATAAGTAAATAAACTAGCATTAAAAATTATTTGTATAAATATATATTATCTGTATAAGGACACATTCTATAACAAATTATAAATATAGTTTACAACCGATGTTACCGTAAAGAATGAGTATGGAAAACATGTATATAAAAAGTAAAACTAATTAAACTTATCTACATGGAATATATAAAAAATGTCCGTAAATTTAAACATCTCACGAAAAATAAATGTTTGATAAAAAGATGGCTACCTATAACATTTTTCTTCATTAGAACAAAGTGATCTAAAAGACTAGAATGAAATCACAACAAATATTTTTCTTGTACGATTCTTAATTAATTAACATATCTTTGTATTTACATAAATCTTTCTATAATCTTTTGAAGACTAATATATGTACCTGCTACAAGTCCTACTAATCCAAATATAATTAAAGCTACATTTTTTATTAATATTATATAAAAACGACTTCCTGTGTGAGTATACCAATATGTACAAGTGTCAACAAGAGCTGGAATTGCTATACCTAAAGCTGATAAACAAAGAGCTCCAAAGAGTGATATAAATAAATCAAGTTCAGGAACTGCAACCGCCAATGCAACTAAAAATAAATAAATTTTGTATTAAAAAATTAGGAATTGTATAAGTTGATTAATTTACATGTTATTAAAACTATAACAGTTCGAACGAAATATTCCCAAAACGTTCTTTTACTATTTTTCTCCAATTTGGGTCCAAGATATTCGTTCCAAGTGATATCGACAGCCACATAACATTGCAATGCATACGTAATATATATTGCCAAAGCTAACATTACTTTCACTACTTGCGCTAAACTAAAATAAAAATAATATGATAAAATTGAACTCATTTATGCCCGATTTCATAAACGGTTAATAGTGGATAAAAAAATTGTATATTATAAAGCAAATCTACCGTAAAAAGAGGGGAATAATTTGCTCAAGTAATTTATTAGCAAACTAAATTTATTTATTGTTTATAATACGCAATTTTAGGGTGGTAAATTAATTTATTAGCATTTAGAAAATTAAATGTTTTATGAAACCGGGCTTTAATTTATAAAAAGCTTACATTTCATCCGCAGGGATGTTTAATGTGATTGATCCTTCAGCCTTGTCTCCGTACGTCAAGTATCCAAGCAAACCCATACCTACGTAAAGGAATATTATACAACCCATTCCATAATTCAAAACGCCAAAAGTTCCACCGAAGGATTTTGGAGTTTTCATTTCATTTTCCAGTGGCATTATCTAGGAAAAAATAATTATATAATAAAATAATAAAATTAACACTAAAATTAAATATTAAAAGGAAAACTTTACTTACAACTCCTATAGCCTCAAGTGCGAAAAGAACAGTTCCGAAAAATAGTGGCCAAGTTTTAACTTCCGCGATAGGATCCCTGTTTTCAAATGTGGGGCCGTCGTCTATAAGGTAGTAAACGATTATTCCAAAACTTATTAAAGTTATTCCGTTAGCCACAGTTGAGAAGGGTGCGAGTAGTTTTAAATTGCGAATCCAATTTATTAATATTAGAGGTAATAAAAAGAATAACATATAATATGCTATGTGTATATCATCGACGTATATATCTGCCACGCTTTTGACGTTGGTTGCAATGAATACTATATACACGCAACAAGTTCCCAGTTGATATATGAGAAGGAATGTATTTACCATATGCCTGAGAAGATTAAAGATGTTATAAGTAATATTTTATTTTCACTAGAGATTTGATTTATTTAGGTGGATGCTTAGACAACTTTAAAAAAAATTGTCATTCAGCACAATTTTGGTTTCAATTTATTATTATTTATTTAAATTTGCTATGAACTAAGGCTATGGAATATTACTTACACTGAATATCCAGCCAATTTTCTAAAAATAGGAGGTCCTTCTAAAAAGGCCGCTTCTGCTGTTGCAGGATATGTTAGACTAGGTTGTTTTCTTCTTTTACAAAGTTCATACTCTGCTTTTATCAATAAATGTATACAATATGTACAAATTAATCCTATCACAAGTGTGCCAATAAAACCTAATAAATATCCGGAATGATAAAAGGCGTTTGGCATCGCAAGTATACCAGTTCCTAAACTTCCTTTCAATAAGTGGAGGAGCGTTTCTGAATTCCTAAAGAAAAGAAAATTATCAGTTTTACATAATTAGATTTATTTCTCATATTTTAAAAATGCAATTATTATGGCATATACAAGAAGTTGGCTATTCTAAGTAACGAGTATGATACTTGTAACGGAACTAATATTTAATTGCTATATAGATCGCTGTAGTAGGCAACCAGTCGCATCTATTTCAAACCCCGATAAGTGGCGTTAGGAGTGTAAAATTATGCTAAGAGTTTTTGCGTATACAAGAAGTGTCTATAAATTTTTTAGCGATCGTGATAAATTTGTGCAGACATTATTCATAAGTGGTAGCACGTGTTCTGCGAGGAAAACAACTCATTGGTCATTTATACTTTAAAGTTAAAAGTATATGTGACCAAAGAGTCATTTCCTACGCAGAAAAGTTTTAAAACTGAATTTTGCTTAAAAGGTTCTTTCAGAATATAGCTGGGTCTAAACTAAATTCTTCGTAATTTAATTTTTATGAGCTGGATACAAATTTTTGAACCCCGAACGATCGGTTCCCCTTTCCTCAGGAAATCAACGTTGGAAAGATTCATTCCCCACACACTGGAAATATAAAACAAGAATTAAGGGAACATAAAGAGGGAAAAATATAGGAAAAATCTCGCCTTTAATAGATCTGTAGAAAAATACATGTAGGGTAAACAGCAGGAGATTTCAGGAGAACCTGTAACCTCCTAACACTGGGTGCTAGTTATATAATATATAATACTGAAAACGCTAAAAGAAAAAAGGCAAGAATAACTTAAATAAAATAAAATCTAGAATGAGAAGGACAGGAACTACGCGATCAACTCGCTAACTACCTACCGCAACAAAATGAAACCGCAAATCCACCTGGACAAACTCCAAACTTACTGCCACCAGAAAGCCGTATAATACCTGTGAGTATAAAAAGGGGCTATTACTGGTAACAAATAAATACAATGGTGGAAAATAGACAATGATGACGTCGTAGCATACAGGGAAGAAGCACAAGCTTAATCAGTGGACTACTTGTACGCTAAAATTAAAACAGCGACGAATAATAGAGAAAATGTAAGCTTTCACGACTTAAATCGATGTAAATTTTTTTACTTTCAGGTTTACGTCACGCACTTTTATTGGTTAGTGCTTTTTGCTTGCCAAACTTTTCCGCCTTTAGAATGCTCCCTGTTATGGCAAGCAAAACGTTGGCAACAACCAATAAAACTAAGCGACTTAAAGTAAAAAAAATTATAATGACAAAGAGGTTTTTAAAATCGCAAAGCAAAGACACAATTTAAACCGAGATATGAAGGTCATCAAGTGACTAACAAGAAATAAAGGCATGAAAGTAAAGTGGAAGGAATACCACTCTAAACTAATAAAAGAGTTCTACCCAAGCTAAGATCTCAGGAAACCATTAGTCGCTAATGGACCTATACCTAAAATCATCTACGAATAAGTGGGATGAGCAGTAAAAAGAATTACCAACAACAGAGCTATATGACCAGACGACATCCCTGCGGATCTATGGAAAAAGGTAGGAGACATAGGAATACCATTCTTAACGGATCTATTTATATAAATACTCAAAGAGGGGATACATAACGAGTGGAGAAATAGTTACGTTACTATTCTATAAAAACAGAGGTGACTCTAGATCATGTGAAAACTATAGAGACTGATTACACATACATTTAAAACATGGGAACGAATAATTACCAAACGACTGCTGCACCTTACAGAATTAACCGAGAATAATGTGGATTATTGGCAGGAAAATTAACAAGTTACGGCTATTGGGACAATGTAACATAATTCATCTCATATTTATCGACCTAGAGAAACCGTTCGACCAAGTACCAAGAAAACTCATCTGGCAGACGAGGAGGGCACAGAAAGTACCTGAAAACTAAATCAGTATAATAACAGATATATACCCTAAGATGACAACAAAAATACGGAGCCCAGCAGGCATAAGTAATAAGTTAAATGTGAACTTAACTTAGTCATGAATTGCCTAACGGATAAAATACAACACGCACCACCTTGGAAGNGTTTACGCTCTATGATAAGCAACGACGATCGACGAAACAATAGATACAGACGTTGCACACGTAAACACCGGATCGATAAAATTGAGAGAGCTGAGTGGAGTACTCTGCGACAAACGGATGCCGATTTACATAAAAAGAAAAGAGTTACATTACACCCGGCCATGATTTATGGAGGGCTAAATGTTGGCCACTAAAGAAGCAAGAAAGAGAGAAACTGCACTCTGTCGAAATAAGAAGACCACATACGTGGAAGCTATGTCATGCTGAGGCTGCCGAATAAGCGAGAGAACCAAAGGCACTGGAACCTGGTTGACCACGACTAACGTGGATATCGACAATAAAGATACATATGAGAGATGCATAATTAACGTAGGAGACGACGAAGCTTAGAAAATCCTGGACACTCCTGGACACTAAAAAAGCCGAACCCAAATAAATATGAAAAATGGAGCTAGGTTAAAGAAGAAGAAGTAGAAGAAGAAGAAAAAGAAGAAAAAGATAGCTTAAGAAGAGAAATTTGAATACTTAACTTGTCAAAATATATGTTTGTAGCAATTTCTGCTTAAATCATATTTTTTTAATTTAAAATAACAACAATAACATATGAGAGCATATTAAACAGAAGAAATTTATTTAAATGTATATAATGTAGTATACAATATATAGTCAACGTCATTGCTAGTATGGTGGTCTATACTTTGGTTTAAAATATAATTTATGTAATAAAATTCGCAAGGAAATAAAATATTTCTTTAATTAAATTTTTGTGACTGTTTTTATCGTTTATTTACATTCGTTTGTGCCACTTAAGTGTTACTTTGTTTCAGATACTTTTCTTGATTTTTGAACACCTTTCTCTCTTTAATTAAATTATTGATTTACTGCGAAGAAGTATACAAATTTTAGTATAAACAATAGAGCTTTTTACGTACTATTATAAAATTTTGAGAGAGAACTTTTTAAATAAAAATTTATTAATAATAAAACGATTTTAATATTCTTAGTCGGGGCTTACTTTTATTTATTTAGTAAAAAGCAAATTTACTTTTATTTTTCTTTTATTTAACGTACTTTGACTTAAGGTAAAGACCTCAAAGGAGAAATACATAAAAAAATCTGATGTGGCCAACACTTGACTTTATCATACATGTTGCTTAGAAACGAACAATAATGAGTTCGTGAAATTTTAAATTTTGAAAAAATGATGGTAGCGAAATTTAATAAAAATTTAATTCCAAATACTTTTGTACTTTCATGTTTTTTCCATTTGCAAAAAACCGAAAAACCTCACCAGCTTAATTATAAATTTTAGTGGTGATATCTTTAATACTTTTTGAGAAACCTTGCACACAACCACAGACACACACATCCACACATACATTTTTTTAATTTTGGTCATTTCTTGTTCAGGGGACGCTAAAAGGTGTATTTTACTAAAATCTCATATTTTTTGACGATAACAATACACACTATCATATGATGAAGTAATAAAAAAGAATTGAAGCGAAAAAGTACCACCCATAGATTCCTGCGTCGATTTGGCTATGGTCGAAATGATACATCATTTGGGCCAAAGTCAAATCGTGCAAAATGAGTTACATAATAAACACTTTCTTTAACATCTATCTTCCTGTCGTGCTTTATCCGGTCCAGACATTGCCGCTTATTATGGCTATTTTATTTTTGGTAATAGTAATTCGAAAGAGTTGTGCGGAACTGAGACCAAACCAATCGCGTAAAAATTTCATTTACGAGTGGCGTCTCCTCTTTCCCCAGGAGTATCCTGCAAAAGACTGTACTTGATGGGTCTCGTGATATATTCCATGTACTTTTCCATATTCATGTACATTCTTATGCGTACCTTTCCTGTAATAATCTTCATTATTGTTTCATTAACAGTATCAACTCTATATAAAATTATCGGAACGATGTAACACTTTACCATTCTTACTTTTAGGGTCAAGCTCAGACCTCCCGCAGTAAAGAATCTTATTATATGATGGAATGCAGCCTTTGCTTTTTTGATACGAAATCTAATTTGTGCATTATATTTGTATATTATATCCCACTGTCAAAGACCAGTGGTGCGCAATTTTTTTTTGTTGACGACCCCTACTTTGGGTGAAATATTTTTGGCGACCGACCCTTACATGGACGGCGAAGATTTTTTTAAATCCCTTAAACTCGCTTAATTTTACGCTTCACTTAATTCGTATCTCACGTACCACCCAACCAAATGCCTTCACCTCTTGCATATCCCTTATATGGTATCTATAATTTTTCATTTGGGAACATCTATCTTGTTGGCAAAAAGATCTACTTCTAGCTTTATTTTAGTCCTCTTTAAAATTGGAATTTGCAGCCACCCATATATTTTCTCCTGTCCCTTCGGAGGGTCTCGGCCTTCAGTTTGAGCATTACTGTCGTAAACCATCGTACCTATAACTAAATATTTTTACTTTCTCAATTATTTTATTGTTTATGACCAAAAGTCTTTGATTTTTCGATACCACCATGAATTAGGTCTTTGAGACCAAATAATTTTGAATAATAATGATTTCTTACAACAACGCGTTGTATAACCTGTTGTTGCTAGATTCTCCAATACATTTTATACCACATTGACGGTAGTCGGTACTGATAATACTTTCTTTGGAAATGTTATGTATTCTTAAATTCTTCTTTGATTATTTGTGGACCTTTCTTTACATTGGTCATATCATGTTAAACTTTTGTCGGACTTCTTTAAAAAGCTGTTTTATGTAGTTTCATCATGTTTTCAACTTGTCGGTATTCTCTATTAGTATATCAAGGCAAATCTTTTGCGTCGATTCCTCCTTGTTATTTGTTTTATGTATTTAAGCATATTTATGAAAACATATTTTCGTTTAATCCTAATCCTGCGTATCATCTCCTTTTTTTTTAGATTAATTTCTAAGGAGGGTTGGTAATCCCAAATTTTTCCACCATTTTCAAAATATGTTTAGTCATCCATTCTTTATGGGTAACGTTCATTTTATTGAATTGTTCAAATGTGCTTTTAATTGTCGATGTTAGTACCTTTTATTCATTTTCAGGGTTTACTTCAGTTTCTTCTTTCAGGTATTTACTAAGTTCTTTCTGATTTTTTTTGTGTGATATAGTTTGTAGGTAAATCTTGTGACACATTTGTAAGTTAGAAACTATTGAGTAATAGTAATAGTCTGATGATATGTCTACGAAATATTTTATTAATATGTAGTTTTTTTTACAAATTGATCTACTGCAGGGTTTGAAGCTGTACCATGTACATAATCTTCCAGTAGGTATTTTAAAGAAAGTATTTGATATTATATGCATTTTCCTTTACAGAACTAACATAGGTCAATCCCTCTCTCATTTCTCTCGCCAAGTTTCTAACCGCTAACGTTATTATCGTCGCTACTTTTTTACATTAAAAACCCCCATCATTATTACTGATTCGTGTTTTTTTATTTGCTTCAGAAAAGCTTTAAGTTGGTTGAATAATTTTTTAATTACTTGAGGTACCGCGATGTTTATGAAAATAGCTAAATAAATAGAATGCACCTTGAAAAATATGTCAGGCTATCGCGACATATCTTTAGGTCCTTTGTAGTGTAGTGTAGGTAGAGGTTAGCACGCTGCACCGGAGATGTGAATACCTGGTTTAAACCCCGACAGAGCAACCACATATTTTAAAATAATTTCTACGTTCTTAACGTCGTCATTTTAGAATGAGTCTTCGTCTTTGTCTCTGAATTAAAGAGGACCGGAGTCCACTTTTGAAAGAATGGATACTTTAAACTCTCCCTAACCAATCGACTTTAGCAAAAGTAAAATTAATTTAAAATCTAAGCTTATACTATTAACATCGATTTAAATTTTCATGTTTAAGTTTTATTTGTTGTTGCCAACAATTAGCAGGGAGCTTTCTCAAGGGTACGGGCTAGATGCGATGATTGAAAACCTTGTTTGGGTAATGAATCCTATACGGTATATATGGTTCAAAAAATAGTGGTGGTGACCGGGTGACTATTTAATGAAGAATTCAATTATTTCCCTATAGGTTTGATGTAAACCCCTTCTTTGCGATTTAAATTAAGAGGATTTTTATATATCAAAATGCCTTCGTGCGATTATTGTTATTGCCTTTACATAAGAAAAATCTAAATCAAAGTTTGACTAAAATTGTGATTAAAACGTACGTTGTTGTTCTACAATACGCGACCTGAAACGTTTTAAGCACAAACTTGGCGTTTTAAGATTAAGTTTCTATTATTTCC
>JARJDX010039573.1:0-13965 GCA_030264735.1 Gymnusa sp. GC000175
GAAAAACCTTACCAATAAACTACCACTTCCGGTTGGTGAATTTCAGCCAAAAGTAACTGAGCTCTTCCAATTATAGTTAAAAGCTTAAATATAAATTTTTGTGGTGATATCTTTAATAGTTTTTGGGAAACCTTGCCCACAAAAACGCGCCACACACACACACATACATCCACACAGACATTTTTTAATTTTGGTCAATTCTTATTCAGGGGACCCTAAAAGTGTATTTCCACTAAAATCTTAACTTTTTTTGACGATTACAATACTTTATCTATGATAAAGTAATAAATATATTTTTTTTAATTTATAGTAATAATGCAGTTCTTTCGCATTTTTTCTTTATTTTATATAAAATTTAATTTAATTTTATCATTATTAAAGCGCAATTTTTAAAAATATATCAAATAAAAATGTAAGCTGAACATAACGATATTTGATAGAATTTGAATAGGTACGTTTAAAGGTCTGGCAACTACGTCATCACGGATACAACCGATGACGCTCGAATTTATTTAGTAGTTTATTTCTACACTGTTGGCAACTTTGTTTTTTTTTGACAACGTTAATTATTGATTTTTGCCAAATCATTTGGCAGCCATTGCATATTTAACAACAAGTTATAAAAGAATTACCATGTGGGTGTACTTAAAAAACGGTTTTAATTATTTCGTCGAAATAATAATTAATGGCTTTAAAGCTATAATACAATTATTTATACCACCAAGAATTCAAAATGAAGAAGTGATTGAAGAAGGTGTTGAAGTTATAGATGATTTTGCTATTAATCCCTTGTTAGCACATGCAGAAGTTGAACTTGTTTGCCAAGGTAAATCTGAAGGTAAAAGCTTATATGTATTGTTAATAATTACTTTAATTTTTAGATGAGAATTATGATATCCATCCAATATTAGATCGTGCAGAAATTGAGCTTGTTGTACAGAGCGAATCTGAAGGTAGGATACAAAAAGGACTTGAATATGTATTGTTATTAATTATTTTTATTTTTAAGAGGACAGCGATGATTCTGATTATGTTCCAATCATATTCTAAAAGTACTACAACTTTAAAGTTTGCTGGCATTTATTAAATTTAAAATGTAATGCTTATTTCCCATTTAATTAAACTAATTAATTAAAAATTAACTTTATTGATTTGATTTCTATAATTTTATTGAAGGCAAACAAAGCATGGTAATGGTAAGTAAGATATTTTTACTATGTACACAGAAAATAAGAATGTGGCTATTTGCACATACATGTTGCAGCCACATAAGGTAATTTTGCACTTCAGACACATCGCAAAAAGAATATCTATTTGTTATTTATTTTTTTGAAGTTAATAGTGCCGTATTGAGGCCTAGGCGGGACTCTCACAGAACTTGGAACCTGGGCCCCATTTATGCAGGTTATTAACTCAACTGACAAACTTTAGATGTGGTAGTCTATATTGTCTAGATTTACTTTTAACTTTTTATATATTATTTGTTATTTTTCTATCATTTTTTTCCCTAGTTCTCTTGCCCATTTCTCTCCCTTATCATTCTTCAGTATTTTGTTTACTTTACCTTTTCATACTTTCACCTCTTTGCTAAATGCTCTTTTGTTTCCTTTTCCCTTTTATATAGTATATTTTCTAATTCTTTCGAATATCTGTCTGCCATTCTTGATTTCCACATTATAACCTTGCAATTTTTCTAACTCTTCCTCTTATTCTTCCTCTTAATCCTGTTAGATATCTCGGTATCCCTATCACCCTTATCTTTTTATATTCTCTTATACTTCTTGATGCTTTTCATTCTCTTTCTTATCCCTTTGTTTAAACGCCATTCATACTGTATCTTTTTCGCATATATTTTACTCAGCATCTTAAGGATTCATTCTAAAACTTATGCCTTCTTGTTTTTTCCCATTTGGACTATTTTCCTTTTTCCTCATATTTATTTCTTTTCTACCAGCCCTCCCTTAGTATCTGGCGTTTCTTTTTTCTACTGTTCTTTTAATTTGAGTCCCCTCGTTCCAATTTTAAGCCTTATCTCTTCCTTTTTTAACTCTTTTCTAACTACGTACTCTGGAATCGTTCTATCTATCCCTAATATCCACCTAACCCTGCCCTCTCGTGCCCCACCTATTTTAGCACATTTTCTTTACCCAAACATTCCATATAACAGTACACTTCTTACCATATAATTAGGTTTTATTCTACACTTTATGTCGTCCCCATATTTTTTCTATCATATATTCCATATTTTTTCCTTAACTGGCCTTACCCTATTCACCCTATATTTTCCGTGGACATCTATATGCATTATAATTTTTATCCAGGACGTACTCCAAGTATTTTGTAGTGTTTATCTCCTCATTTTTTCTTTTTTTCTCCCCATTACCATCTAATCAGATATTTTTTACTTTATCATAGATAAAGTATTGTAATCGTCAAAAAAAGTTGAGATTTTAGTGGCAATTCACCTGTAATGTAAGTTGCCAGCATTACAGGCAGAGAAGAGGCTATGCGCCAGCAGTGGCGTCGTAAAAAGCTGACCACTAACACACACCTTTTAGGGCCCCCTGAACAAGAATTGACCAAAATTAAAAAATGTCTGTGTGGATGTGTGTGTGGCGCGTTTTTTGTGGGCAAGGTTTCTCAAAAAATATTAAAGATATTACCACAAAAATTTAAATTTAAGCTTTTAACAATAATTGGAAGAGCCCAGTTACTTTTGACTAAAATCCACCAACTGGAAGTGGTAGTTTATTGGTAAGGTTTTTCGGTTTTTAGCAAATATTTGAAAAACTATCAAGTTTATGAAAAAAACATAAGAGTACAATAGTGTCTAGAACTAAATTTGAAACAAATTATGTAGTTATTATTTTTTCAAAATTTTACATTTTAAAAAAGTCAGGTGGTGACCACATCAGATTTTTTCAAATACAATTACTTTTATTTTCTCATGGTTTATTTCTAATTTTCTAATATTTTTCATCTCTGGTTATCATTAATTAAAGATCTTCTTTATTTTCGTTAGCAAATTATCATCGGCGCAACCAAGTGTCCATATTTTCATTCTTCCTACAACAATTCCCCATCCTTGTCTCTTTTATCTTCTAGATCTGCCACAAATAGAATTTTTCTTCTTTTTTCACCTCGCCGTGCAACAGGGTCTCTTCATTGCTACCATTAATTTATCAAATGATGGTTTTAGGTCACCAAACACTATACATACTTTTATTTTAGTTCCAATAATGCACCTGAAAGGTGTAGTACACTATATCGTTATTCCGTACGTCGCATGGCGAATATTGTGGAAGATACAATTTTAATGTAGCCATATATCTGTATATGGTATCCTAAAAAATCGCGGCCAGTGTACTACAAGTTTCTGACTTGTAGTTTTGGACAACGTCAAAAGAAACCTAATCTTTTGACGTTGTCCAATCCAATTCATGTAATGCTCCTAGTCTGTTCACATTTCAGGTGTTAAAACTTATGTCTATCCCTATTCTTTGCAGTGGTTGTTGCCATTTAATCTCATGAAAGCTTTGTTATGTAACCTTATGTGTTTTACGGAGCATTTTTAAACCTATAACTAACCCACTTTTATAAAAACCATTTCTTCGGCTATTGTTAAATCCAGAAAATAAACTACAATATTCATCATTGCCACAAAATTCTAGAGAAAATTTCATGGTCTGTGATTTAAACTATTTGCTACAAACGTTCTTATTTAGTTTTTGTTTCTTAAAATTTTGTTGGAGTTCAACTTTCGGTTTGGTATTTCCAATAGCTGCAGCCTTCATTAAAAGATGTATTAAGTGTATAAAAAGGTTTGGTGGCACCTCTTTATCTTGTAATATTTTTAGTTTGTCCCATAATTAAAAACTCAATCAAATGCCTTTGTTAGGTTTACAAAATACACAAAGCCAGCATCAAAAATTCGATGGTCTTTTTAACTACTTATGACAAGGGAGTTTGACTAGTACATCAAATTGAAGCCCTCCATATAGACCTGTATTATTAAATTTTTATCTATTTTTTGCCAAGAAACATTGTTTAGATTTCTTTAAGAGAACTAAGGAAAAAAAGAAACAATCAGTGCGGTGTAAGAATTATAGTGCTCAATAAGCCAAACTCCCAACTTTCATACAATAATATAAACGGTTATCGTCTTAAGTTTCAAGGCATTTCTGGAGGGTTTAAACGGCACGATGAGATAAGTCGCTCAAAAAAATGTTGAAGGCATATGGGTAGTGTAGCACAAATCTTGGATTTAAAGTGAGCCCACAAAAAGAATCCAAAGAGTTTAAGTTAGGTGACCTAGTTAAATTTGGAGTCACTTAAAAGTTTTTCTATTTTCATAAAAAATGGATAGCAATGTTACTTTCCCAAAGAAGGAAAGTGTAATAATCGTGACATGATTTTTATGCAGTAGCGGCTTTATGGGCGGGGGGCGTGGTTGGGCAATCGCCCAGGGGCGCCAGAACAAAAGGGCGGCGACCAGCCAGAGAATTTTTTTTTATGAATTCGGTCTTAAATTGGACGATTGCAGAGGAAAAGGTTACGATAATGGATCTAACATAAAAGAAAAAAATGTTGGTGTACAAAAAAGGATTTTAGATCAAAACCCATTAGCTTTTTTTGTACCATGTCGACGTCATAGTTATAATTTAGTGCTTTCTAATGCTGTAAAATCACCTGTAAAATCTTAATCTTCCTTTGCTAGGAGCGGTGAAAAAAATTTGCTAAGACCGGCTCTGTTTCTATGTGTGTGTGAGTGGATTGAAATTCTTCTGTGTCCTCTCTACAGGCTAAACGTATAGTACACGACATGAAAATTTATATCTGGGATTATTTTTTATAGAATTTAGAACTGTATAGTTTTTGGAAAAAAGTCGGTAATTTTTTTAAATTTTTGCATCTACTTCCTAGAGAATTTATTTTTAAAAAAGTTACAAAAGTTGCTGCAAATTTTAATAGAAACAACTTTTGTTAAGGAATTTTTTTATAGGGTGAAGAGTTTTTTCGCTTACAGGAAAGTTAGGTGAAAAATATTTCAAATTTTTATAAAAAAAATGGTACACCATTTAATGTCAAATATTTTATTATATTAATGTTTTTGAGTAAAGATAATGCACTCTAGATACATTTATTTATTGCGTCTATCATACATGTATATATGTATAGTATAATAAAGAATGATCATAAAATTCATAGCAAACAAAAATGTTATAACAACCCAATTTAATAAACTAGCAAAAACAATAATTACTTTATATTTTATTTTTGTAAAATATAAAGTTGAAACAATGTTCCATTTTAATATTGCACTAAATGTTTGTTTAGTTTCTAAATATTTTTTCGCTATATTCAGAAATATTACAGTAGCATTTTGATTCGACAAAAGCGGGAATGGAAATCAAAAGGCAATTGGTTTAAGCTATAAATTTGAAATTTCCTAACGGGAAATGATTGTTACGGTTTTTATTTTTTGGAGAGGTTTAAATTTTCAATTGCAGTGCATGTAAGCGAAAAACGAATTTTACGATCTCAATCTAAATGGAGCGATTAAAAAAATGTTTGAAATATTTTGTACGAATAATCTTTTTTATTTCTGTAAAATATTTAGGCTTAAAATAAGTTACCAACTTAACATTAAAAAACCAATTTTACCGCTAAAATTTAATTAAAAAAGTGATACAACAAGATATCAAATAAATTCGGAAAAAGACAAATTTGGATTTTTTATCAATTCAAAATTAAACGGAACAACTGTTATATACATCTAGTAGATTATTATTTTATGATTTATTGCAAAAATGATTGCACGCAAAATTTTACTAAATAAACACCCCCAAAAATAACGAAAAAATAATTTCTTGGTGTCCACAAATATGCTTCTTCATAATGTGTCCTACTCGTTTAGTTTCAACATATACATGGAGCAATAGATCTTTGAATCACGTCATAAGTTCGCTCGTTAAAGTACGACATGAGATATTATTGTTGACTTGTTGAAATTGATAGGTTAGTTGGTAAATTACAACCGAATTATACGTCAGAATAAATTAAGTCAGGTGCGCATATTGATGACGTAAAGCCAAAGTTCCATTGCTCCATGTTTAGTTCTTTGGATTTATTCACTGCAAGCCTGAAAATGTGTAAGTTTAAACCGTGTTTGCAGCTTTTTAAGGTGGCTTCTTCGACTTGACCCTCCCTATCCAATTTTGTTTCCCTCTCTTTTATATATTTATATAAGCGAATGCCAGGTGTAACATTGAAAAAGCCACTAGCTGACCAGCCTAAAGATAGCGACGCACTCCTCGATAATGTGATAAATTGTTGGGAGATGTGCACCAAAATCATTTTCTGAGGATGGGTTTTATTCATTCGAACAGGAAGTTTGCACATCAGTTATGGATCTTTCGGATCCAATTTAGGATAAATCACTGTGCAAACTTCCCCTTACTTTCGTATGTCACTTTTCTTCTTAGTTTAAAACAGGGTTAAGGTTTTCCTTAATGATGTACCTTATGAGCGCTATGCAAACTTGCTGGTACTCTTAATTCTCATTCCTCTTTCTAATGTGGTACAGGGTTTATATTTGGATCTGTTCCCATGGGGGGCACAAGCAAACATTTTGTGGATGGCGTCCATTTCACTTGTTTGCTTCTGTTTGGGTAAGAATCTCACATGCTAATAAGTTAGACACTTACCTAAACTAAAGCATGAGTGACAGGAACAGTAAAACCCACACCTCTACTATGGCTCCACGCCTTAAGTAACATTGCGTCTCAAGAAATCATTCGCCAACAAGCAATTGAATAAGAACTACAAAAACCACTGCCCCTGAAGAATCCAAGGATACAACGATACATAAGAAACTAAGTATTCTGCCACATAACCGACTAATTTTGAGAAACCCTATATGGGAAAATGTCACCAAGATCCTTCAACTTACAAGAGAAATGGAGATCATAATATATAACTTACACTCAGGGGTATTCAACTTGATTCAGGATCCCCGATATGGAATTACCGAGGAACATCTGTTCCCAACTTAATAGAATACGAATTGGACATTACCGATGTAAAGCGATACTACATAAATGGGATTATGAAGACAACCAACAGTGCGACTGCGGAGATCCTGTACAGAACGTAAACCACATAGTCAAAGAGTTCCCGCTTAAAAAAATACCAAGGGAATAAAAGACATCTGAGAAGCCACTACTAGAGTTGTTGACTGGATATCTTGATTGGACCTGGTGCTATAGAGACGGTGTTACTTACACTATATTTCATTTATTTATCAAATTTTACCACATTTTACTTGCTTTAATATATGTATATTTTGTTGTATGTAATTATATGTATTTTCACTTCTTGTAGAGCAGCCATACGCTAAATAAAATAAAGTAGAAGAGTGGAAGGGTTGTATTTGATAATAAAATCTTAGAGATTGGTTTCAGTATACTTTACAGGTGTTGTTTAGAGCGGCAGTGTTGAAAATAAATATTTTCATGCTAATTGGTAACCTCCAAGCAGGAGAATTTCAATAAAATTCTTTTTAGTTATCGTTTACATGCATTTTTACCAATGAAACAAAAACTAAATAAATGTGAGTCATTTTAGTTTATTATTTTAAGAGTCAGCATACTTTTTTGCACTTTTTTGCACTTTTTTTTATGTATTATATTGCCGATTCGATGTTATTTCGGAGATAGAAAAATGTAGATATAAATGGGACAGTAAAATGTCATAAAATGTGGGAATAAAATGGATATGATAGGATTTTTCTATTGATGCTGATGAGAAAAACCATAAGCAAATGTCACTTTACTTTATAAGCAATTGATTTATTACTTAACTTAATTTTAACTTGGAAATAGAGTTATTTGCTTACTGAATTTCCAATAATTTACAATAATATTAGATTGCTCTTGAATAACTTAATCAACACCATTAAAGGTTCTTCAATAATAACAAAATTTAATAAATGCCACTAAGTAGAAAGTTAAAATTTTAATTTGCTTATATACGATGCATGAGTATAATTTGCACATTTTTTAATGTACTTTAGTTTATAACAATTTTAAAGTGAAAAGCATACCACATTTAAATAAATATTTATTTGAATAAAAATTAAAATGACATGATACTTTTTGTTTCTAACATCTGATTTGAATTGTTCTTAATTTTAACCAATAAAATATGTGTCTGCTTAATGCTTTCAAGTACTCTGTAAATGGTTTTAGTTAGCAGGATGTACAGTGTAAAGATGTTTTTATAGTGTTTTTAAACTTTAAAATAAAGTGAGAATGTTTATTTGAGTTAAAACTGAAAATGTACTTTAGCTGCATAAAATTTCCAAGCTTGCTTGGGTTTTCCAGACCAGAAAGAATAATAAGCCGAAACTTTTATCGTATAAAAATGAACGAATGAATATCTTTTCTAATCACTTAAAACTCTTCAAAGTTTCTTAGGGGATTACACTTTTTCGAAGCGAAAGAAAATGTTCATGATAATTACTAATAGAAAAAAATAGGAATTATAAAATTGGGCAATTTATAAAAGTAAAACTGTATTTTTGCTTCTAAAATTATGAAAGGTTTTTAGTTGCCCCAGTTGCTTCATTTGTACGTGAGCAGTTTCGTTTAAAACGATTTAGTTGTTACAAAAAAAATGAAATAAATAGTCTACAGTAAGATCTGAAGATATACTGTGCAGTGCAGGGTAACGAACTAACTAACAAATTTAAAAATAAAATATGCGCTGAGAATATCATGTACTGAACTTCTCCATCTTGATAACCCCACGATTTGCTCTTAAGAATGTAACAAATAAGAGTCTTGTATTTTAGTTTTGTTGATTCTATAAAACTGCATATTTAAATGTTGCTTATTTCAGTAGCACACTGGTGACTAAAATATCATTTCAAACAAAAAAACGTTATAAAAATATTTTTATAGATTAGACAAAAGCTAATAGTTATAGCTTTAGGAGAAATTTCAGCGAAGAAAATGTTCACAATTAAGGATTTTATTACTTTATCTAAACCTTCCATCCATAAAACTATTTTCATGATTTATCTTTATATCCTTCTACCATAAAAAAAATATTCACATTGATAAGATTTTATTAGCAACTCAATTACAATACCCAATGATCTAATTTTTTAATTGCAAAAAAATTATCATTGCAAATAAAAAATGGTAACTTTTTATTATAAAAATTTACATAACATCACTCTATAAAATAATAAAAATATATTTACATGAATTATAAAAATAAAAATGAATTATACAATTTCATTTATTAAAATTTTGTTTTATTTAATTGCCTTTAAAATGAATACTTAAAAAAAAATATTTACATTTCTAGCAAAAATTATTTATTAGCATTAGTAATTAGGCTAAAAAGAATAAGCTAATAATAAAAAATATATAGCGTTTTTGATGAGGGGAACAAATTGATTTTAGCAATAAAAAAAGACAGAGAAAGCTGTGTTCTGATATCAATCGACGTAATCTCTTATATTTTTTATATCTCAGGTGGACGTAGAAATATCTAAAAGAAAAGAACTAAAGTGCTCTAAAAAGTTACATGGGTGGAAAATAGTTCCTGTACTTTTTTTTATTAACTTGAATAATAAAGTTTTTTTTGTGTTTAACTCAATCAATAAAACAATCTAACTAAAATATAAGGCAAATAAAAGTAAATTATTTTACTTACCTATTAGCAATAAAAGCAAATCCAACGATCTTTAATTATATTTTTTATAATAAAAAAATGGGACCAGATAGACGAAAGATTTACGAAGATCGCATTGAAAATTTATGGATTAACTCTAACAATAATTGGGATATATGGGGTAAATAAAGATGCAACTGTAACCTATTTTGACAAACTTAAGGATATATTACAGGGGTGGCTAGCGCACTTTATCCAGCTACGATACGATTTTTTTAACAATCTATAATTTTATGTTAAAATATGCAATAATCACAAGATAACTCCAAACTCCAACCACGGCCATGGAGACGATCCTTCCTTTGCTTACCACCGCCTAATATACACACACGGGAGGTAGCATGGAGTTCGACCCTACGGCTGCGGGATGGCGGACTCTGGTACGAGAAACAGACAAAGAAAGATCACATACTAACCCTTGATGAGGCAACTAAAGCAATGCTAATCATAGGGGCAAGCGCTGATCAGCCACTGGTAAAGTACGAAAAAAATTACCAAGTTAAAACCAACATTAATGACAATGTAACAAATCCAATGATAAATACCCACATTCACGGCTCGAAAACAAAAAACAGAGGAGGATCCGGCGCTGGTTAATCTGCGAGAAACTGGATCTTCATATACATACACCCACATATACATACAACATATACATACATCAAATAACAGTACACCAAACGGAACTATTTGCACCTTAGAGTCCTAAGCAGTTGCAGGCAAAAACCTCTGCAACAAAATAATACAATTTAATTCCGATAGTCGGGCGGCAATTCGTCGTCAGCCTCTAGGACGCCACTCCCGGCGCATAGCCTCTTCTCTGCCTTTAATGCTAGCAACTTACATTACAGGTGTACCTACAGTTTAGCGTGGATTCCGAACCACTGGAGTTACATGATTTCTCATCTAACTCCGGACCAGAGAATATTTTTAGCTATGAAACCCCACGCTGAAAGGCGGGTCGGGGAGTTGGGGCAGTGTTGGACATTTAAATATTTAAATAAATATTTTGCATGCTGTGGGGCGCGGACCGACGATTTTGCTCTCAGCAACCGGATGCCGCTCAGCTACACTGTCAATGATACTAAATTATTCAGAAAACAATGTCTTCATACTCAGATGGGTAAAAGAACGTAATGGTAATAATGTCAACAGAGAGGCAGACAAACTGGCGAGAATGGCTGCAGGCTGGAACCCAGTTGGACCAGAGCCGGTCCTACCTCTGGCACTCAACGCCAGTATTAAAACTTTACACCATCGAAAGTCATCAACTAAGAGAAAATAGAGTAAATCTCAGAAAACTCGTAGGAATGTAGGCTGGTCATTACTGGCTAAATAAGCATCTCCACACATTAGAAATCGTTAAATATCCCATTTGTTACGGCTGCCTAAAAGAGGATGAAATGATAAAACACCTGATTTGCCAATGCCCGCACTAGCGTCAATTAAAGAATCTATACTGGATAACTGATGGCCAACCGTGGCCATTATAGCAACACTTTACCGATAAAAGTACTCAGGCTGATCAAGAACATCGAATAGTTTGAGGACTAACTGGGCGAAAAACATGAAGCAATGGGCCCACCCACGTAAGGGCTAGCGAGTCTCGCTCACACTCTTTAATTAATCAATTAATTATTCTTAAGACAATTACTACGTATGTACCGCGCGCTATTCGCCAAGTGACAAACAAAAGACAAATGCATCGGTGGTACATAATTATTAGTACCCTTCCCTTAAATTTAAATTTTAAAAGTATGACATAAAACTACATCCACCGAGTTACGGCGGTATAACAGTTAGATTAGGAATTAAAAAAAATTTAATTCCATCGTAGTTGGCGGTTTCTATCCAGTGTAGCAGTTAGTGGTTTCGTAAGAAGTTATTAGGCTTCACTCTTACCAGTGAAACTATGCATGGTGGACTGGTAGGCAGAAAAAATTACGTTTTGTCGCGCCTGTTAAGCGTATCTCAGCTCCTTGCCCTTGGGTGCTGTGGCGAATAAGCCCCTATCGGTCAGATATCGTCACTTAAAAAAAAACAAGATATGCTGCAGCATACTTTAAACAAATAATTTACAGAATCAAAACGGAAAATACCTGGATAGATACAACAATGGCGACATTAGCCATGAATTGGAATACGAAAATTGGATGTAAGAACAAAGATAGAACCGTTTAAGGCATGTCAAGCGGAAAAAAAATTAAAAGTGCAACATCGGAGTGTAAGGTATCGGCGAAGCCAGGTTGCCATTCATGCCATTGGCTAGATCAAAATTGATGGCATGCCTTTTATAGGAAGAAGACGACGCAAGACACGAAAACGGAGTGGGCATCCTGCACGCAAAGCTTTATTTGACTGAAAACCCATTTCATACCATATAATTAGGGTCAGATAAACAATTACAAAGCAACTATCGTTCGATGCTACATGTCAACGGAAGCAGTCGATATACAAAAAGATAACTTCTATGGTCAACTATCAACAACAATATTCAAAGTACCAAAATCCTATAGTGTTATAGTACTGGCTAAATTCAAAAATAGAAGCAAATAATTTAAACCTTCAAGACTATTGGACGTCATAGGTTTAAAGAAATGAATGAAAACGGTGTGCGATTTATTGAATTTTGTGCATCCAACAGCTTGGCCAATGGAGGCTTACTCTTTTCTCACAAGGACATTTATACGCTCATTTTGATATTGTTACTTGATTATTTCTACAAGACTGAGATTCCTTGCATTGTAGTATAAGTTTAGTTTTTTCAAGTAATTTCTACTCGACGAACTATGTATTATATAATTATTTCTGTAGATTTCATTTACTTAAATCTTCAGAAAGTAAGAAAGGTTAACATTATCACCAAAAAGACATCCCTGTCTGGGAAGAAAAACAGACTGCGTGTTACCACGCCATGTCTTTAATAGATCAAGTCAAGTATCAATCATCGCTTGAGCTTCAAAGGGAAAATATCTTAAATCTGCACTATCTAACACTAAAAGCCGCCAGATTTATAACAAAAGCCTTAATACTATTTACGAGTGGCCAAAAAATCATCTACCTACTACTATTCGAACCCTAAAAAATGTAGCGTTACCAAGTACAATTGAGCAAAACACACAGTAGTATAGGCAACAATAGGGCAGAAGAAAAAAGACACGAAGGATCCACACAAAAAGCTTTCGAAAGAGTCTCTCTAAGGGGCTCTACTAAATGGCAAAAAAACCACTTCCAACGTACCAAATCAGCTGAAAAGGTTGTAAACAGAATAAGGATTCGATAAGCTGACCTTACCCGAGTACAGCTAAGTACCACGACTAGCCCGCAAAAACCTGCACTCATCACAGGAATTCGCACGGGTTATTGTCTTCTAATGAATTCATAAATAGGATACTGCCTTATAAAAAGCATTTTAAGAAATGCCAAGATTAACAAAATACGCAACATTGATCCGGGCAAGGACGAAAATAACACACGTCATGGAGAAAACAGCGGATCTCAAGTGGCAATGGGTAGGACACGTGGCTAGGAAGAATCCAGAACAGTGGACCCACAAAATTACTTCCTGAAGACCCCGTAATACCAAAAGAAGTACAGGAAGACCCTAAACGCGATGGATCGACGACATCAGAACCATAATGGGAAAACAGTGGATGAGCAAACGATAAAGAAGCATGGAAGAAGATAAAAAAGGCCTATATCCAACAATGGAAATATGAAGGCTAATAAGAAGCAGAAGAAGAAGAAGAAGATTAACGACATTCCTTCAGCACTTTCCCACCGAGGAGACACAAAAAGCTTAAGTACATTGGTCAGAAACACACTCTCGGACTGACTCCAGAATTTTGCCAGGGCTATTTTGTAGCCAAAACTATTGTCTACAACCTTCTTTAACGCAATCTAAAATCGGCCAACTAGTTTAGCAGATACGTGCAAAAAACCGGAAAAATTTCCATACATTTGGTCAGAAAACAAACACATGAAAATTTTAAATTTTCAAATTGCTGATTTTCACATATTTATTAAAGAAAAGCATGCTTATCACGATGCCACAAACCGTTTTGCAATTTAGCGCCTGGTTTTCCAGAAATTCCTGTCCAAAGTTTGAAAATTTGACGATTTTTGGCATTTTGAAAAACGCGCTTTCACGCCGATTCTTAGCTTATTATAAGCCAAAAAAAGATCTTGCCAGGGCTATTTTGTAGCCAAAACAATTGTCTACAA
>JARJDX010039618.1:0-10941 GCA_030264735.1 Gymnusa sp. GC000175
TATGTGGGGGAACTCGATTACTGCCTTCAGGGTTGCTAAAACTCCCACCACCTCTACAGGAATGGAGAAACTTGGCCCCTGACAGGATCTCTACAAACCTTCCACATGTTCACCATGGGCTGCTAAACAACAGAACAGGTAAGGGGCATAGCGAGGGACTGAACCTTTTGCCAGTGGCTTTTTCTAGGACCTCTCAGCCTCTGAGCCAGCCAGGGAACTAAAAAATATTTAATTTGGTTTACATATAAAAGAAAAAAGAAAGCGACTGGTCAGTTTGAGTCAAGATTTTTATGCTCTCATCTAAATAAAAAAAATTTATATATATTGTAGATCAATCAATTTAATTTTTATTCATCCCAGATTTTGGTAGCATTTAATATTCCTCAGAACGCTAGAAAACCATAAATTCAGCACATGAAAACAAATTTTGAATGCGGCGGTTCTACAAATTAATATTTCAAATGATATTGAGAATTTATCATCTCATTTAATTTATATTATTAAACGTGAAAAGAAATGAAAATGAATGAGTACTAAACACAATTTGCTGATTTCTTATTTTACTAGAATATAATGCATCATCTCTTCCTCTTCGACAACGTGGCCGAGTGGTTATGGCGTCGGTCTTGAACACCGATACGTTTACGTGCGCAGGTTCGAATCCTGTCGTTGTCGAAAAAATTTGTTTTTAAACGAAAAATTTCTCCTGGTATTTTATTGATTTTATTTTAGACTTGCTAATTTATATACTTTTACATTTCATCAAGTTTTGTATTATGTATTTTCGATTTAAATTAAATGTTTTTGAAATGTCATAGCTTGTAGGCGAACAGCTAATTGGTGGACTTAAAACCAAATCAGAGCCAATAGTAAAAAAGCAAAACGAGATAACCCCTAAATATATATATTTCATTTTTATAAGTCATGGTATATATCACTATTCCAGATCCACACCATTTGAAAGCATTTTTCATGGAATGCATGAGATCCTTCAAATGCAATGACAGAACCAAATAATAAAATAAGGATGTGAGAGCTTTATTAAATTAGATAGAAACTATTTTTTAATTATATTTTAACTAAGCATCGATGAAATAATTTAAATATGCATTAAAAAATATTTTTTTATTTTGTTGTTTCTTAAATCATTTTAGATACTCCTTGTTCTGTCATACACAACCTCCTTATCGATACCTCTCCTTCGAGTTCATCTTCTTCAACGAGATTTCGTCTTCGTTCGAATGATACGCTTTCAAGAGTTTTCTTCAGTATCCGTGATTGGATTTAAGCTTCAACATTTGTTGGTATTCCTAATTCTCTTATATGTCTCTTGTGGTAACTAGTTACTACACTATCCCAAGTCAATACTTAAGGTATTATTTTAATTTTGCATTTGTATAAATGATCGAGCTCATTTGCCAATAAATCGCATTTTCGTTCTCTACTACTTGTAAGGGCCTTGATTAGTAATTCTGACATCTATTTGAATGATCTCTCTCCTGTTTTTAACATGCATAAATATACCCGGCCTGTTATTTTGGATTTTTATGTCTGTTTTAATTCCGGTATCCACTTTGATTTCTGCATTTCTAATTATAAAATTATTAATTAAAAAACCCCAATGAATGTCAAAAGACGAGTATATTAATATGAAAAAATATATCATTAGATATTTTTTATACATAAATTTGAGATACATATCAAATAAGATAGTACCAATCTTTAAAAGAGAAAATAGAATTAATTTGTTTTAAATGTTAAAGTAAAATTTTGTTTCAGATTTAATCACACAAGTGCAACAATCAGTGGAAGGAAAACAGCCCATGATAAAAATGTTATCAACAAAGAGTTTCCGATGTTTTTCTTTCCAGGTTTTTTGGGCGGCCCTTGCATGCTTTTCGGCGGCTTTCCATCTTCTTCAGAATCATTTTTTGAAGTCTTTTCTTTGTTCGATTCTGAAGAATTTCCTTTATCTTTTTGTTCTTTATCGATGTCTCTTGTATCATTATTGATATCACCTGCCGGGATTGTAAATACAAAAGGATCTTTGGTACTTTCAATAGTCTCATGCGATGCTGGCGGGCTCGCTTGCAGAGCTAAATCATTATTAAGAGGAGTATTGGATGCCATTGTTGGGGGAAATTTATTAAAATCCGATTGGTGGGGCACCTGAGAAGATGCCCAGCTATTTTCATGATTCGGAATTTGGATAAGATACATATTGGGTGGATTCATATATTGATGAGGCGAAAGATATGGCTGGTGTGTGGACTTGTGAATTTCATTTGAACCATGGTAAGAATTATTGATATCAGAAACTGGATGTGTCATCTGCAGTATAGGAGGATTTGCAGAAATCTCTGTTGCATGGAATGCGTTTCCTGAATGATCATGCACTTGATGTGAAATAGAAGGATTAGGAGCAGAATAAAGAGAATTTGCTGATTCATGGATTGGCGATGCAGGTTGGGGGAGAAAAGCCGAATCATGGTGATCCATTCCAATTTTGAAATCCTCATTGAAAACATATGTAAAATCATCTTTTGATTTAGAACAGCCGTTGCCGAGAGCAGAGCAGGGCGCCAAATCTTTAAAAGTTTCTTGGCTGGGATCCATGGGGGGAGGGGAATCCCTTGTTAACTCTGAGTTTGGAATTAAAGTTTGAATTGAGCATGATGCACAAGCAAATAAAGTCATGAGTGTTGCTATTACCTTCATGGGGTTCTTTATATTTTTCTTTATTTATGTCTTTAAAAAAGGTTCTAAAACTTTAAATTGCCATTTTCGGAAACTGTTAAAAATTTGTTGTTTTGATTAATTAAAGTAAATAAATAAAAAATTTTGAGATCAAAATGGAAGGATTTTAAAGTCCTATTCAAGATAAAAAGACCCTTTTTGCAAGGTTAACGTCTAAGTATATGCCCAATAAATGGTCTCAAATAAATCACTTAGGAGAATATCTATGGGCTCGGCAAAGAATTAAGAAGAAGAAATCAAAGAGGGTTTTGAGCACGTAAAAAGACAATAGCTTCGCAGATTAAACTAGAGCTTGTAGCGAATATACAATCTATAAATCCTCATAACATAAAATATGATGAAAACTCGGTTAAATTCTAATTTCAATCAAATAATCCATTTTAGCTTCTTATATATTTTAAAATTTTATAAATTGAATCGACATATAACAAATATTATGATTAATATATTGAACGGTTTCTATTCCAGGGTGAATCTGCAGTACCTGATATATAAGCCCACATTCAATCTTACGCACAGGAAAAGTATTTGAAAGTTTATCATTAAACTTCTTGAGCAATATGATTGAAAAGAAATTAAATTATTTGAGAAATAAAAGAGCAGCAGTGTGAAAGTGGATTGGTGAAAAAACAATTTAATTAATATCAAGATCACGATATTATAAAAACAGGCACCCCTAAAATTCCTTCGACAAAACTTTGGTGATTCCACGTTGATCTTACATTTCGGCTAAGACTAATTGTTGAATATTGCAGAAATCGAGCTAACTGGATCTAATTTCAAAACAGTACGCAAATTGAACCGTAAATAACCGTAAAATAATTTATTTTGATGGTGTGATCGATACTCATCTTCTGAATTTATTATGATATTTAAGATCTGAGTTTTCAAAGTTAAAGTAGCTTTGTTTTTACATTTTGAATATATCATTAAATATAAATAATATGCATAAGAATTGGTTTTTAATATTTTTGCATTTCAGCTCTAGTTTTTTAGTTATCCCGCAAGTTAGCTGTCTCGCCTACTGGCCTAATAGCTTCTTCAATCTATTCTTCACTTAAATTTCACCTGAAGTCGAATGATATTCTTTAAAGGGTTTTCTTCAATACCTTGGATTGAATATTGCTTCGATATTTTTTGAAAGTCCCAGTTTTTCAACACGATTTTTGCAATAAATCATATATACATTGAATTTTTTTAATTTCGTTAACTTACGATCGACTTGAATTATTAATATGCGGCTAAATTATAAAGTGAAAATTGAAATAACAAATCGAATAAGAAAGAGAGGCGGCGGCTTTAAATGTGATTGGCAATCTTAAAGCTAAATATTTCCGAACTTAAAATCAATTCTCAAAATTTGGGACAACGTGGCCGAGTGGTTATGGCGATAGTCTAGAAAACTGTTACGTTTACGTGCGCAGGTTCGAATCCTGTCGTTGTCGTTTTTAATTAAATATACATTTGAGTTTTTATGTACTAAACATATGATAATGCTTTTCATTTTAGACATGCAAAATTTTTACATGAATCGCCTTTACAAGAATTTAAATTACAGTTTAATTCTGCAATCTTGGAATTCTTTCAAAATGTTTTGTTAATTTAGCAAATTTTTGATAAAATTTGTGAATTAACGATTTTTGCCATTTTAGAATGAGAAGAGCAAATTAAATCCGCGCTATTTTTTAAATAGATCTTAAAATGATTCTGTGACTTGAATTAAGATCATATAAATTGCGTTGAATTGAGAATTTTAAAATTATATGTATTATTCATAAAATATGATTTGAAGGTAAAATTTTTAGGCGATTGAAGAATTTGTTTATTTCAACGTAAGTTGGGTCATTGAAATAGCCAAGCTGTACCCATTACAAGAATTAAAAAGGAGAAGAGCAGCTAGATTTTGATTTATTCTAAATTTAACAAGATCATTTACAAATTTAAGAAATATAGTAAGTCGTCAATCAGCCCAATATTGAGTATGGGCAATTCATAATAAAGTTAGATTGGAGAATTTGGAGTATCATTAAATATTGAAGTACAATTTAAATCATGCGATCAAATATATCTCTTAAATTTAAACCTTTTGCAAGGGTATTGTCCTATTGGCGGTTCAGATTTGGTAAACTATCAGAAGATCGGGAATTGCCCTGTTATAGCCATTCATTCTGATATACAGAATGAAACAACATAAAAACTCTTCACTCATATATGAAGAATGTATTAAAGTTAATACAATATCTTAATTCAAGATTTGTGGAACCGTAACCTGGTTGCGAAAATAGAGTAATCGATTAGGTGCCATGAAATGCTGAGATACACAATATATTCTGCTGCAATTGATGAATAGCAAATCGCATGCCATAATGGATAATTGAAGCATGATAATATCATTAAACAATGCGTGTTGTCTGGATTTGAGTATATTCAGATCACATTTACCCACAATTGTGATTAACCCAGGATTTTGTTATTTAGAGTATAAGTGGTCAGATCCAGACCTTTTGCGCCTTGAGAAATTCCATTTTAATGCATAATCACATCATAACTGCTTTTACTTCTCAAATTCCACTCTTTTAAAAGTATCATTTTCAAGAAAGGCTTGAAAATATTGGCGGGGACTTATCAACATTAAATTTACATAATTGGCTCAAATCATCAAATTCTGAAATGAAAATATAGTTGAATCACAACCCAAATTCTTAATAAATACATAAGCAAATATCAGGCAACAGTAAAATATCATATATAAATCTAAAATATAGGAGTTTATATCAAACACAACGAATTATGGATAATGGCAATACAAATTTTTATTGAAATTGAAGAGCGGTGGTAGCGCGGTGGTTAAAATGCTGGCAATGAGTTCGGTTGCCATGTAAGTTCCATTCCAGTTGCGAGCGAAATCCAAAAAACTAGATCAATTACCCGATCACCATTGACGCCGGTTATTCATGCAGTTCTAAAGAGGCAACGCATAATTAGCGGAACAATATATTTTAATCCCTACTCACCGTGGTAATGTTCTAAATGATCGCAGCAGAAAGTATATGGGGCCTCAGCGAAATCTAGTATAGTCTGAAGAGTACCAAAAGATATACAATGAAAGCGTCCTCGCCACCCAGCGAGCTATATTAGGATTTACATGTGGGGAGAGCGGGCTCCGTGGATTGCGATGGGAGTATCGAGTCTGTGTCCCTAGTCTATGTGCGGGATTGGGAAGGCCCGGAGTAAATCCCGGTGGCGATTTAAAACTTTCCCCTTGCTGGTAGTTAACTCCACTGGGCGGCTACTCATTGGAAGGCTTTAAAGCCAGTGATAGAAATATTGGTCTGATTAGGAAGAGGTAGGAATCAAAGCCGTTTAGGTAAGATAGAACTTTAGTCTAGGGGCGCAATGAATTCAGAAGCTATGCTTGACTATATGGAGTTATATGATAGCCTCGAAAACAATTTCACATCTAAATAAATTATTTGTTTGATCATTATGAAATAACAAGAAAAGTCGCCATTTTTTTAATTTGCTACTATTAATGTCTCATACCCTTACATTTAGATTCCAGAGCTTTATAATCTTGGATTGGCTGGATTAAGGGTTCAAATCTTATAGTGCTAAACTTCTACAAATTAGAGTAAACTATCAAAATTTCTATGAAACTGAGAATTCTAGCTGTCTTGAAGAGGGAATGAATTCAGTAAGCGAAAATAGAATTTGTTAGAATTCACCAAGGCAGTATCCTTAAAGCGCCTTAGCATTAAGTTACCCGCAGACCTCGGAATAATAGAATATATAAAAAGGCTACCCTTTTGTATTTTAAGAAACCACCCAGCGGTGCTAATTAAGACAAATGTGTAGAGAGTGTATGAGTTCTGAGGAATGAATGGTGATATTAAGCATGAAAGCCATTTATTTGAGCATATGCTTAGAGTTAATCCGGATAGCAAGCCCTATCCCATGAGCTAGATATATAACATTTACTTGGCCAATGTTAAATTCCATCGAGTGACTGGAATCGAAGCCTATTACTGGTATGATTAGACTAAGCCTAGAAGGATAGTGATTTTGGAATACTGTATTCTAGAAATTGGATTCATCGATGATTCTCATTAAAATCTTTTAATATAATTTTAAATAAATTGCACCGCTAAAAGTCATAAAAATGCCCTGTTACTTTGTTTAAGCTAAAATCTAAATTAAACCCAAGGGTTTTCTTATAGCCTTTAACTGGACAATTAATTTATACCGGTGTTGGAATAGTTAGAAATAGCTTTAAGGAGAATCATCCTATATTCCACTTGCTCAAAGACCACAACTCACCTATCATTGTCCCTCTGGCCTGTAGCCCGATCATATATTGGGGGCTGTGATTCCTTCCTAATCAGACTATTTTCTCATTATGGATATAGAGCCTTTACATGCGAAACTGCTCGGTGGAGCTAATCACCGACTAGGGAAAGGTTGTATATCTAGTTCATGGGACTGCTACCAGGATTTACTTCAGATCTACCCAATTCACTTTTATATCCGGGGCACAGACTTAGTACTCCCACCACACTTCCGGCAGCCCGCTATCTCCACACGCCGATTGCATAGACGCTTCGTAATATACAATACAGGAGTCTTCTTGTATACATTATTTCAACGAGGCCTGCCGGTTACTTCCAATGCGATCCTTTAAGGGTATAAATTCCGTGAGTAGTAACAATATTCCTTATTTCTCTAACAGAATGCATTGCCTCTTTGAAGTGGCTTGAATGCTCAGTGCCATGGTGATATCAGATATTTACTGTAATTTGTGCAAATTTGCATCCGCTGGGATTCGAACCTGTCATCCTGCCAAACTAAAGTTTTTGAGGTGCTTGATCCTTCCAATCGGCCACCGTGCCAGAAAATTATTCCTTGAACTGTCTGAACAAGCTGTTCATTGAAGAATAATTTTAAGTTTATCAAAAAATTGTGGCGATTTACACCTAAATAATTTCAAATTCAAATCTTAAATTCAGAAAAAAATTAAAATATAGAAAGAATACTTGAATTGGTTTAATAGTAAGGAAGTGTAATAGCAGAATAATGGACCAAATTTAAAAGTAAAAATATTTCATCTTCAAAGCCACTAATTCCGGAAATGCAGTGCCCCTCTCCATTGAAATCTATCACATTTATTCTCACTTGCAAAGCATTTGAAATAGCCTGGATTTGATAATTGTCAATATATTGCAATGGCTCTAAATCCTTTTCTAATTGTTCATTCATTTTGTTCTCAATGAAGAAATGAGAGTACACAGTGGCATTGTTAAGGACCTCTGAATAAACAATCCTACGCAGTTGTCTGACTAAAATGCCTGCTTCATCCACAGTTAATTCTCCTAAAGGCTTTTTCTTATTTAATAGCATATCAACTTCCATATTTCCCATTAAAAAATCATCTTTCTTTTTTTTATCTTGAATATTTAAGAATCTTCCATCGTCGGTTAAAAATAATCTGTAAGATGAAGTCTCGTCAATGAATTTGTCATATAAAAGGAATATTATGCTGTAGAAACCGCAATTGCCATCTCCTCTAATTTCATGGAATCTGGCATTTATTCCTAAAAAGAAATTATTTTCATTCTCCTTCGGATACAAATCATGCTTTCTAATCAATTCCCCACCTAAATCAGAGAAACACAAAGTGTGATTTTCCTTTTTAGCTGAGCCATTTAGGTCTTCTGGTGAATTATAAATATTAAAGGCTTCATTAACAGTGAATTTTTCTGAATCATTCAAGAATCTGGTGGGTGATTTAGATGAAGATTGCTGTGATTTTGGCAAATTATCAAAAGAAGCGCAAAATTCCTTGTCTTCCACACTTCCGGAATTTGTTTCTTTAATGCTTGCTCGTACGTCTGGGCCGTAAGCCTCTGAATTATACCCTTCCCAAGAAGAATCATCCGCTTTAACGTCTGGGCCGTAATCCTTAGGATTATACCCTTCCCAAGAAGAATCTCTCACTTGAACGTCTGGGCCGTAAGCCTCTGAATTATACCCTTCCCAAGAAGATGCTTCAATTAATTTGTTGAATAGCATGAAATACATGGGTAATTATTTATTAATTTTTTTATATTTAAATTCCCTCAAGCAAATTGAGCATTTAAAGTTTACTTTCAGTTGAAAATAAAACAAATGCGATAATTTCGTTTTAAAGTGGAATAAAAACGTTTAAATTATTAGAATGATTGCTTTAGGATCAGCATTCCGCTTTTTATCCTGTTTAGCGAACTAAGACTTGTTTTCAAAAATTGTTTGGAATTTTGAAAGGAAATAGTATAGTTTTTGACAATTGTGTTTTGGCCCCTTAATATTCAATAAATATTCTTTAAAAAGCAAAGAAATATTCATTTCAATTTAAGTTGTCAGATAAAAATTTTTAAAAGAAAAAATTTGCTAAAAATTGATATTTTCTCGTTAACTTTATACTTTGATTTAAAGGACTATTGTCTCAGTTGGAATTGAGTAATTTAATGAAATTAAGCTGGAATATTCATCTAAAATATTCGAAGAATGGATTTTGAAATATATTAAAATTTAAGTTTCTTCTGATTCTGAAAAACAGTAAGCCAGAATTGAAAAAAAATATGGTCTGTTTTAAACAATGAATAATCACTAATACTTTAGAAAGTTTAGACGTCACAATCCTATGTGCTTACTCAACCTTATATAATCCACGCAATTTGACATATATTTAAATAAAATTTTAATTGAAAAAGCAAAGCCGGAGTAAATATAACTAATAATTCTTTCAATTAAATGAAAGTTTCAATATTGCTTCTAATATTATTAGTCTTTAGGTGACTTTATTAGCTCTGGGTTTTCATTAGCTTTTTTAAATATATCTAATTTGGATGATGTAATTGAGCTGCGTCATAAGAAGAATATAAAGAAATTTGCAACTCAATGAACCCGCCGACCGAATATTAAGATACCAACTCTCCAAAAATTAGTTTGTTAGAGTGGCAAGCTTGAATCATTCCCGTGCTAAACTTCGCGAAATTTTAGTAACCTCCCAGCTTTTCGCGGCACCTAGCGTTCTTGCTGTTTTGAAGAAGGTGTGCATTCAGTAAGAGTATATAGGATTTGCTTCTATTTACAATTAAAATATTCCTAAAATATTGCAGTGAGAAGTAGCTGATAGGCCTAGGTGAAATAAGCTATTCAGGAATATTGCCTTGTTTCTACGCCACTATCTGTATATAATTAGATTAATGCTTGAAGATATAAGATACTGGCAGATTAATGCAAATATAAAGTCCGTATCCAATTAAATGGAAATAAATCCTGCTAAAGAGCCCAATGAGTTTAAAATAATACCTTTCAGACTCAGTGACTATTTTGTATTCTTTTACACGAAATAAATCTTCATAGAAACAGCTTAAAGTTTGGAATATTTCATGATACGGTGGGATTTTTGACCACCAGATCACCCCTTCGGACAATTTAGGCCCGCCTTACCGCTTAGGCCTTGGTTCCAATGGAACAGTCATTTTTAAGTCCGTACTTATGAGCCAGTTCTCATATTTGCAGATAACTTTGGTTCTTCACTGCACTCTACGTAGCTTTCGATGCTCAGGACACGATAATTCCCTTCTATATGCATGCCTCGCAACCATTTGGATATATTCAGCGTATATCTATAGTCATCCATAGATCATCTTGCCCGCCTCTTCAGAATATTTCGGGTATTGGTACTGCATTCTGATTTTAGCCCTGCAAGAAATACCTGGTTTAAGTCTCGTATACAATCGGTCTGCACAGATCCCAATCAACACTTGTTCATCTCAAGTGACTTTTTTCGAATATATCGTGGTAAATTCATACACCATTCGGATTCAGTGAGACAGGCTAGACTATTTTCCTGAAGCGTATGGACAGCTCTTCTGAAGCGCTGATTTGAGCTTTCAGTATATCTTAACCTACATTATGGGCTCTAAGTGTTACATGGGGTTGCTCAATTGAGCCTCTGCTCAGAGACTTTCGGGTCATCACTTAGAGCTATCTATCTGAAGTCCAAGTCTTCACTCAACATTGATCTGTCATCAAAATTAGAAACAGCATCAGATAGTTCCACTGGCAGGGAAACCCCTTTTAAAGTCAAGCATGAGAGTGTTGGGATAGCAATCTTTTAGAGCTAGAAGCTGCATATATTAA
>JARJDX010039640.1:0-12939 GCA_030264735.1 Gymnusa sp. GC000175
CGTTCTTGTAATGAAGAAGGCGATTTCTAATATCCAAATTTTCTCTGTCTCCAACACTTTCTTCTTGTAACCTGTAGGCTCCTATAAAATCCAATTTAACTGATAATATTTTACCTCGTATGGATCGATGAAGATCACGTATAAGCTTCGTAAAGAACAATATCTTTAACTATACAAAAGTTGTTTTTGTGACGGCACAAAGGTTTTGCGTTTATTAATTAGAGTTAATCCTAAATATTTTAGTGGTGTTGCATGCCTTAATTTTCAGGCTCTCTACTTTTAAACCCAATGTATCACCACGCATATACATATATTTTGTATTATTTTATTTTTTGAATTCCTCTTTATATTTTTTTTAACATTTAGGTACATTATATCACTTCAGTAAAAAATAAAAATTTTAAAATATTTTTCAAAATAATTTTATCATTTTACTTATAACAGGCAAACATGTTTGTAACACTTCTATTTATCTTCTTTAAATTTTTTATTTCACCCTACATTGCCACTATATGCTGCTTATAAATAACTTTATTTTCATACGTGTATACAATCAGATTTTTAAAATAAATACACGACAGATTTGGGCTTAGATAAAGAACAAAAACTTTACTTTAATTATTTTTAATTTGTAATTAATCAAACGGAATTTATATCTAAAATAATTTGTTTTAATTTTATTTTATTGCTGCATTAAATAAATTTATATTTGAAACACAGTGAAGTACATATTCACATTTTAAAACGTAATTATCTATTTTTAGATTTTAAACAAAAAAATATCAGTTGGTGGGGCAATATTTAAATTATTTAAAAGATTGCACAGAGCTGACATGCAAATCATAAAAAATAGGGATATTATTGATTAGGCTATCCTTTTAGTTATTCTGCTGTTTTTTTGCATGTAATCTTTAAAATAATTAAACACTTTTTGTATTATTTATTGAATTTAAAGTTTGAAGCAGACCGCAGTAGTAAAAATACATAACATACATAAAATTGTAATTAGCTTATTCAAAAGGATTCTCTATTTTTAATTTTGCCAATTTACTGTATAATATATCGTCACCAACAAATTTGTAGAAAAGTGCGACATCAACACCCAAATATTTTAAAAACTGTACGATCAGTTTCTAAATTTATGGGTTTAAAACCTTCTAATTTACTTCTTTAAAGCGATATTTTAAACGTAAAACAACTTTTATAACCTTTTTTACATTTTATATAATCGCTTGATTATTTAATTCTTAAGTACAACTTAATATAGCTTGCATCGGCAAGAAATAGCTCAATTACATTTTAAATAACGCATTTGTAAGCTTTTGTTGAAAGTATTGCATAGTGGTAGGAAGTTCGCGATGATTATTGGAAAGATATTAAGGAAAAGTCACGCGATGTGTATAAAGAAATCATCATCAAGTTGTTGAACGTAAATTTTATAAAATTAATTTTAAACCAATTTTTTCCTCGAATATAACTTTCGCATACGACACAGCTTACAAATTTGAATACCAAATCCTCTTAACAGATTTCAAAGTGTAATCTCATGTCGGACCATGCAAACTAACTGAAAAATTAAAATGATGACTGGCGGATGAATTCTCTTTGCGTCTTGTTTATCACTTTATTATTTAAAGGATTACACAACTTGGTTATTCTATAATATATAGTAAAATATATTTTATTTCATTTTATGGCAGAAAAGTGTATAAATAAAGCTTGGGTTTAGCCTAAAATTAAAGCATATTTATGTAGTTTTAAAAATATTTCCACAAGTGCCTATAAAATTTTTATCTTTGCAATTCTATTCTTTATAAATTCAGTTAAAGCTCCTGCAAGCGTAAAACCCTCTATTTATTGCTGCGTTTCGTAGAAGAAAGTTAACAAAAAAAAGGATACCGGTGCTAATCACATTACTATAAATCTGATCTAAACCATAGGGAAACCTTCGATTCTAGATTGTCTAGTTTTTGTTGAGTTCGATGTAATTTTGTAGTAAACAAATAAATAAATTAGAGCATAAATTTTAAATGCAACTTTTAATAAAAAAATAATGAATTAATGAGCCTTGATAAAATAACATTTTTTATTTTTACCACATAAAAAATATTGTTATCGTTAAATAAAATATGATTTTATATTAATTGTCATTTTTAGTTACTTAATATATTATTTCATAATATAAATATTTCCAAAAAACAAAACCATCACTTACAATAAACTGTTGGTTGTTTTTTTAACTCAAAACTTGTCACCATTCGCGGGTTAGCCTCACACCTAGAAAACGCGTTCTAAGGTTGCAGATAGTGAAAGGCTCGTGGAATTTAGAAGCGCAGGGCATGAGATAAAAAAAACACCGCCAAACAAACCAAACTCTTGGTAAAAGCGCAAAATAAGAACACAAATAAAACTGCCGAATTCTAAGGCGTCCCCTGTAAACGACATAACTAGATGCAGCGCTAACTATTTGCGCATAGTTACCTGGAATATTGGTTCCCCGACTGGACGTAGCCAGGAATGGCAAGCACTTTACAGGAGAAATATAAACATCTGTTTATTTAGAACTCAAGTGGAAAAAGTCAGGGAGATTACGCGAAAGTACCAACTATTATATAACGGCACATCTATAACTGGAAACTGAGTTGGAATAATTCTTGACGAAAACCTAAAACAAAGAATTTTAAAAGTCGAAGAAAACCAGTCACAGAATAATAAGCGTGAAACTTTAGACAATCAGCTGGCTTTAAACATAATCTTAGTGTTAGCTCTTTAATGTGGGTGTGAAAAGGAGGAAAAAGATATATTCTGGGAAAACTTTGAACACATTATACAAACAATACCTCTGGAGAAAAGAAAATTAATAGTAGGTGATCTCAATAGATATTAGACATAGTAACCGCTCTCGATATGGTTGGCATATCTAAACATATTTCCAAAAGATTCTGAAAAATAGCTGAACACAGATAAATATATAAATAAAAGATGGGAGAAATACCATTAAAAACTTCTAAATAAGCCCTTTACGCATCTTTCATCGACCAAACGGTTACAACGCAAGTGGTCATTTCCAAAATAAAACACAAGAAGGCCCGATCAAATCTTAGCCGAATTTAGAAAGCTTAAAGCAGTTCTATAGCTAACAAATTTCTTTAACATAAATCTCACAAGTGGAATAATACCGGTTATGTATATCAGCAACCTAACACCCTTAAAAAAAAAACAAAGATTTTTCGATTACTGCGAAAACTAAAGGGGTAATAAATAAACCTCACACACTAAAATTTAGGAAAGTATCCTGATAAAAAGGTTTGCAACAAAAACAAAAGTCACACCAAATCAGTGTGGCTTTACTAGCGGAGTAAGTACAATCGATGCCATTCACTCAATGAAAATACTAATAGAAAAGTATAAATTATGCAACAGAGATCTCCATTTTGTATTAATTGATCTCGAGAATGCTTTCGACCATATGCCAAAAAAACTTAAACGTGTGCCGTTGAGGCCACTTAGAGCGCAACTTGTTCCGGAACTCTACACAACATAACAACATGCGTAAAGAGCCCAGCGGGAAGAAACGTAGTTGTTTACTATTTGAGCCTAATTTTATTCAACTTGGTAATAAATCACGTTACAAAAAAAAAATCCAAACCCGAAAATGTGGTCAAAACTTTACGCCGACGACATGATTCTGATGGCGGAATCATTAGCAGAAGTTTAAAACGACCTCAACATGGCAATAATCGCTGGTACAAAGGGAGCTAAGACTTATCAGACAAAAGAAATTTTGTAATTTCCCTAAAAACAACTCAGGGGACACTCCAAGCGCCTCTATCTCAAACAGGTCAATAAAAAAAGTGGAAGAATTTAAATACCTCGGACGCATTAGTCACAAAAATAGCCTGTACGTAGAATGATATGCAAATGAAGACTCAATATAAGTAAAAGGAAACGTTTTTAAAAGAGCTGTATGACCCGTAATTCTTCACGGCTCCGAATGCTGGCCAACGAGAAAGATATATGAACATGAAATACATAGAAAATGCATACAACTAAAATGAAGATGCTTAGCTGTCCACGCGTCTAGACAAAATAAAGAACGAATATATCCACGAAACCTTTAATGTGACATGTCATATTCCAAGAAAAACGATGCTATGCTGGTTTGGTCATGTCATGAGACGGAAGGAACGACCAAATGCCCAAACTAGTGCTTTAAATAGAGGAAGAAAAATAAGGACGTAGACGACTCCTAGTAACCTAGACACAAACCACAGAAAATGTCCTGATAATCATTAATACAACAACATAGAAACAAACCATAACCGTTCGGCGCGACTGACTGACTGAAATATAAAGCCAGGAACAAGAAGAGTTTTTTTTATCTCAATTAATTATAAATTAATGATAAATCATATTAAGCAAACAAATATGACCAAAAGCTTTTTTAATATATTAAAAATAAAGTAAACGTGCGTTATATTTTTTTTGCCTGAAAAAAAAGCACAAGGTGCGATAAAAATATTTACTTTGAAAACATTTTTATATTATATGATGTATTTTCGCGTTATATTTGCGTTGGGATTTGCCGTGGAAGCTTTAGATATAGAAAAAGTAAAAAACGGCGTTGTTCCCAAGTGCTTGTAATTGTTTTAAGGAGTGGCGTTTCGAATTGCATATTGCCATTATTTAGAAGTCTTCCTGAAAAGTAAACATTGGCCACAAAGTGGGGTAAAACAAACACGGAGAAAGAACAAAGGTAGAAATTTAATAAATTCTTTGTAAACAGCTTCTAAAAATACGTTTTTCGCGAGAAAAATAGGAGTACTTTATATATTTTTTTTATTGCTTTTAAACTTAGTGCAAGTACTTCTGCCAAGAGTTTTATTGTATTTTTTGTTTTTGTTTTACTTTCTTGTAAGTAAAGGAGCAGATACAAGTAAAATATTAGAATTGTAAAAAAATATGCATTAAATTCTTATAATATAATATAAACAAGCGGAGATTTAAAATATTTTATATTCTACAATGAACACAAAACAAAAATATTATTGACTTTTTTATTATTTTACAATATTTCAAAAAATGTAATATACAATATCTTTAAAATAAGACCCATAATTTCGATAAATTTTGGCAAAAACGTTTTTAAAATACCAGATATGATAAAGGATCCTATTTTATTTATATATGTTTTTTAACTCTTAAATGAAGCATAGGGCCTCTAGAAATTTTTGCCATTGAATTCTACTTTCCGCCAGGTGTTTAATTTGCTTTCATGACTTTCCACGCAATTTTATTGAAGATTATTCTCCTCCATGTTGTTCCTGTCCTGTTCTTCTAGAGCCTTTAGGTTTCAACTTAAAAGCTTGTCTCCTGATGTGTTTTTTGTCTCTACGTAAAACGTGGCCGATTCATTTCCATTTTCTGAGCTAAATCTTACCTATGATTGGCTGTTGCCCTAATATCTCTAATATTGCCTCATTGTGACATGGTCTGTACCCGTATTCACCAGTTAATGCGCAAAATTCTTCGCAGACATTTATTGATAAAGGTATGCAGCTTTCTTTTACAGTTTTTTTGTATGTTTCGCATTATAGATTTTACGTTAGAATTCAAGATTTTAATTTTAGTATTTGTGCTGATATTTAAGGAGCAGTATACATTCCGTAGCTTGGTAAAGGTTTGGTTTGCCTTTGAAATTTTCAGCGAGATTTTGTCTTCAGACCCAGCTTTCTATGTGATTAAGCTACCTAGGTAGTAAAATTTGGGTTCATCTTTAATTTTCTCATTGTTGATTTTCAGGGGGTATTATTATTTGTTCCTGTACGCATTAATTTTGTTTTGGTACCATTAATTAAAACTAGGCGATCTATATTTTTCTGCATGTCCTTAAAAATTTAAAAAGATAAGAAGCCTATATTGACTACGCAGATGACGCAGTTGAAGTCCTGCTAGCTTTAGTATATTCCACATGGCCTAATAGTCTAAGCTGTCAAATGCCCATTTGAAGTCAATAAACATATGATAATGTGGGTGCCTGAATTCTGTAGTTTGCTCGATAATTATTCTTAATGAGTTAATATGGTTAACAAAAGATCTGTTTATTCGCAACCCAGCTAGATTTGGGCGTAATTTGGTTTCAATGATCGGGCTATCCGATCCAATATGACTAATATGGGCAAGCATTTAATGATAAACCGTTCTTTCAAAATGTGTGGAATATCTTCCATATTCCATTCTTACTTTTATGGGGTGTAGGGTTCTTGCAAAGAACGTCCGTTTTTGTCCGTTTTCAGGATTTTAGTAGTTATGTTGTCGGGTCTTGCTGCTTTATTATCTTTTAGTTTTTAAATGGCTTCTTCGATTTTTGAAATTGAAGAAGAAGTGGTGTTCATTCCGAAACTTTTTGTCGGTGAGCACTGAGGTGCGTCATCGGCTTTTTTTGGTTGCCAAGTAGTAGAGATCAAGAGGTGACATTATACCTACTTCTGATCTCATATTTTACATCTCTATATTTTACAGTATAGCACAGTAGTCTAGGCATCCAACTGTTGTACTTAAGATGGCAGGTTTAAACTCCACTAATTTTAAAAATTTTTGTTGTCTAAAACCTTCTCTGGTCCGGAGAATATAAGTAATCATAAAACTCCAGTGGCTAGAAATTCTCGCAAAACTATAGGACCACCTCTAATGTAAGTTACAAACATTACAGACAGAGAAGAGGCTATACGCTAGTAATGGACTAAGCACCACCTCCTTCCCTTCATGTCTTCTATGGCCTTCCATTTTTCTTCGAAATAAAGGCAGTCATGTCATTATTTTCTTGGAAAGTTTTGTGTTATTCAAGCGTTGTACGTGTCCATACCATATTCATTGTTTATTTTATACTTTTGTTATTAGAGGTTCTGTAATTCCCATGCGCTTTCTTATTCGTTTTTCTGGATACTCCCAAGGAACTTCTAAATGCTTATATTTCCATTGCATTTATTTTCCTCTTGTTGTCTTTTTGTTGTTCTTTTCACCATTTTATTATAAATGCTATATTTCCCTTTCTTTCTAATTTTCCAAAATATTGTATTCACCTAATCGTTTTCTTGCCAGATTCGTGTTCTTGTTTCTGTGCTATTCATTCCTGTTTAATTAAATACCACTCCAAGATAGTTGTTTTCTTGGCATGATTTTATTATGTTATAAGTCTTATATCAGGTGATTCTACACCGTCTCCAGAGATATTGTTTTGAAAGTGTATTACCATTCTCTAGGGCTATCATTTTATTGAAAAATTTTCATGCCTCTGTTGACTTTTGACCTCCTATAAATATATTATTTTCCTTACATATCTTGTCCTTAATATTCTTTTTCGGCAATTATGGTACTTCGTATTTGTATTTTTATTTGCAAATACCTTTTCGACCTGCTGTTTTGGTTGAAAGCCATTTATTGTATACCTTTTTTTTCTTCTACTAGTGCATCTGTTTCCTCATTCCACCATATTTTGTTACTCTTCATCCATTGTTAATTGTCCTATGCTTTTTCTGCAGCACCACGCATGCAATGTTTAATGTGCTCATCTGGTTCCTCTGATGTTTTATCTAATCTGTCGTTTAATTTCTCATTCATTCTTGTCTGGTATAGTACTTTAGTACACTCGTACATGAGCCTATTTAGATTTGTATCGTTCTTGCTGTCTTAAACTAGCTTGACTTAATCTTTATTTCATAAATATATAAACAGTGACAAAGTTTATAAGTTTTAAATTCTAAAATTTATTGGTATCTTTAAAAAAATATTTTTTTAAACCTTCAACAATATTTAAGATTATGTTTTGACCCAATATATACAGGGTGGTTCAAATTGAGTAGCCAACCATAGGTATCTTTCATATTATTAAAAATAGAGACTTGAATAACAATATATGCCAGTATAAGCTATTATAAGAAATAATCATTGTTTTAATTTTAAATCATGTCAGAACACGAATAACAATAAAACAATATATTATTACACAATTAACTGTCATATTATGTTATAGTAAAAATAAATAAATAGTATTAGTGCATTGATTATAAAGTGGTGATAATTGTTGTATAATTATTTTTATACAGCGAATTTTAAATTAATGAACAATATTTGTTTTGTACTTGAATAAAGTGTTATAAAAACTTCCGGATTACAGCTCAAGCATACCTAACCAACTTTCCTTAAATAAGACAAATATGCAACAGTATGGGTGTTTAAAAACATTAAATTAAAACCTAAATGAGGCAGTTAAAAAAGAGGTATTAACATTGGTTGGCGTGGCAGAAAATCCGAACATTTTAACACGAGAGACTTTACGACTTTATGATAATATCCGTAGGCCAGAAGGTTTATAAACAAGTATACCGATAATGATGATTTTATCAATAGTGTTTTATGGAGTAACGAAACCTGATTTTCTAACTGTGGGTTATTTAATCGGCATAACGAATATCATTGGGCATAGGAAAATCCACAAATAGTGGTTCTACGATGTATCCAAGTCCGGTTTGGCTTTAATGTTTTTTAGTGGCATTTTAGGAAATGGTCCCATAATATTTAATGAAACTTTAACTTTTCAGCAATATTTAAAAATTCTTCAAACATCTTTAGAAGATTTATTAAATGATTTACCTTTCGCATAATAATGATATATGGTACAAGCAAGATGGCGCCCCTGAGCACAAGACTTATTATATTATTATTTATTTAAATAAACGTTTAATAATAAAGTAGTAGCGACAAACACTGTTCAGTGGCCAGCCAGATCATAAGGCTTAACACCTTTTGATTTTGATTTGTGAAAAACTTTAAAAGATAAAGTGTATGAAAGTCATTCTATAGTAATAATAATATTGTAAAAAAACTATGTGAAGCTGTTACGGATGCATTTAGCAACGGTAATCGCAATACTTTGTATTCTAGCAGTGTAGCAAAACGGTGTCGTTTGTGTTTGGATAATAATAACTAGCATTTTAAGCACTTAAAATAATTTAATATTATTTCAGAATTCAGTAACATAAAGTTCTTTTGTTTTGTTTCATAAATAACTTTGACCTGGCGTAGGTTTTTGAAAAATGGTTGTTGGAAAAAAAACACAAATATGGCGTCCATTTAAAATAAGAAAGTTGCTATTGATATCTCGGAAACCGCCACATTAAATATTATTTTGTGAGCAGTTTTAAGTTTCTTTCGTTAAATTAGGTAAATTTCATAATAAAATTGATTTTTTTATACAATCGCGATTTTAGGATTTTATTAAATAATTAAATAAAAAATAATAATTAAAATTTTTCAGTAAAATCTTAGTCAGCACAGAAATCTGTGTTGTCCGTTTAACGAAGTATCTATCTTTAATAATAAGAAAGATACTCATGGTAAGCTATTCAATTTTAACCGTCGTGTATATGAGCTCATGTAGAAGGCATTTTAACCACATTTTCTTAAGGACTTTTTTTGTTAAGCAACATCAAAGGTTTTTTAAAATTACGTATCGTAGCAAAGTTATATTAAAATAAAAAATTGAATTATATGAAAATTAAAATTTTAGCTTCAAGAGCGTAATTAATAACTTATTACTTAAGCGTTGAGAATTGAAAGTTAAAAATCTGCAGACAATGAAGAATGATTTAAAGTTTTTATGAAAATTGAATTATAATGCATTTGGAATGTAATAATTATGAGAGGAATCGAAAGTCATTAAATTTTATTTGCGGAAGAAAAGTTTAACATTAAAAACGTGGAAATCTGGGAAAATCGGCGAGCGTGAACTCTGATTAGAGCGATAAAAGTTTGAAGCTTTCAAATTGGTACTAAGTAACTGTGCAATTCAAGTGAAGTAGTTTAAAAGCGACCAGAGGAAACTAAAACTTTTCAACTGTAGATTATAAGTCAAGAAAATAAAAAAAAATATACGGAGTGACCATTTCAAATATAAATATTAATAAAAAGCCTTTGAGCACATAAAATATAAGCTGTTAAAAATAACGATACGGTAGATTCAAGGGACCCAACTTATCTGCTCCTGTTAATCCTGCCTTATTAATATTCATACTCCCTCTATACAACTATCCTGCATCTCTGACACACCCACGTACATGCGAAACTTGTTGTATTTTCCAACCTTAACACACAACTTTCCACATTTTTTGCCAATAGCAATTAAAGTCCAATTTCAATCCCATTTATATTTAAGGGTATTAATTCCGAACTATTTACAACGCGGTTCTAATGTTGGTTTAAGGACAATAAGTTCGTTTGATTAGACTCTTGTAAATAAAAAAAGCGTTCACCGCCGAACTTTGCTTTTTAATTGTTTCTATCTTTATTGTCGCATTTCCTTTTGTTCAGCTGAAAAACAGAGTGGTATCCATTACAGAGATAACAAAAAACTTATGGCCGCTATTATGAAGCATAAAAGTTATGGTAATTGATATGGTTGTCGTTTAATTGATATCCTTTGTAAATCTCAAGCGACATGGCACTAAAATCAGTTTCTCTCGGTAAAATTTCGTGTGTTCACATTCCACCCATATAACATATCATCTCTAAAGCACCGCTTGGAAGTTTAGAAACTGTTTATCGACGCGCTAATAATAATCCTGCACGAACGATCTGCAAAGTTCATCTATTAGACTTGCCAATTACAACTATTCAGCTCACAATGGGATTTCCTTTCTAAAATATACTAACAATTTTTAATCGAATCTTTTTGGTTATTAATATATATTTACTTGTTTTACGTTACGATTAATTATTAAAAAAATGAATTTTCTATGAGACACGAATTAAATAGCTAAAAATAGTACGAACCTAATTAATTTCAAGATTTAATTAACGTAGTCAAGCCGTTTTCGCACAGTTTTATTCAACCCGCACATTTCCACTCCTATTCCTTACAGTTCATAAAGTCGACACTCGAATTTCAACGCTCCAAGTAATTATACTTAACTCCGAATCAAGCTAAGGTTGTTATTTATATCTCCATGGATCAATTTATTTTAAAATTACAACAAAAAATTAAAAATTTAATACCATTTTATTTTATTTTATTTTATTCTTTTTAGTTTATTTACTGAAAAAATAACATAGTTACTTTAATTACAATTTTTCTAACCTTTAAGTTACAAACATTTTAAATGTTATAGGCTTTCTTTAAATCTCTTTTAAATTTTTCTTTAAACTCCTTAATATTGTTCAGCATGCAATGCAATAGTCTGTATCTATTAAATCTATAGATAAATTATATAAAAGGCTTTGCCTTTCAGATGAGAGTAATAAAGATTGTATCGATTCAATCATTTGTTCGTTTTTCCTCTGAAGATTTTTTTTATAAGAAACCTTTAATTTATTTAATCGAATTTCGATCAGTATCAAAATTTTCATCAATTGGAGTGTGGGTATGCATAGACTATCATTAGTAAATGGGTTTGCAGTTTCTTTTGAGATAATTCCCTAAAATGATTTTTATTTAATTATTCACACTTATTTTAAATTTTGTACATTTACAGCCGTGAAAGGTTGTAATATACAGGGTGTATCAGTTTTAACATTGAAAATTTTAACACAATATTCTCCTTGTCATTCTCAGTTAAAAACACAATGCATATATGCCTCTTACTCGCTTCCTATCCAATGCTCAGGGTAGTGCTCGTGTAGCCACTCCCGAACCAGATTTCCAAAATGTGGAGGCGCTCCGTCCATTTGCATCCAGTGCCTTTGCAACAAGGCAATTGGGACATCTTTAATTAGATTGTGTAGGTCATTTTCTAGAAAATTCAAAAAGAGTGCTGCATTTAAACGAGATCCTCGGAGAATATCCCCAGTCTCGAGCCTTATACACCGACGGATACAAAACCGACCGCGGTGTGGGAAGCGCCTACGTCGCCGGCGATGTGACAAGGTCTTGGGCGTCATCCCCGCTCGCCAGCGTCTACACGGCAGAACTTTGCGCCATCTGGCGAGCCCTGCGCGGCCTTGATACCTAATAATATCAAAGAGGATTCCTCGTGTGTTTCGATTCCCTGAGTGCGATTCAAAGCATCTCGGACATGTTTACGGTCGATCCATTGGTCCGACTCGCCCAGGGTGCTCTGAAGAAATTCCGCAATGCGGCAGTGTTCGTGTGGACCCCTGGGCACGTCGGTATCTGCGGACGTCACAGCCAAACTTGCGGCGTCTTGCGATGGAATCGACTTTCTGCCAGTAAGGCCCTATGATGTTAAGCAAAGCAAATGGGATGGCTTTACTAACAACAAACTTAAAGTAGTTAAGCCCACCGTTAATTCGTGGCCTTTGGTGGTCGCCCTAACGGGGAGGGACGGTGTGGAGCTTACCCATCTTCGGGTGGCGTACACCAATCTTACCTCCTTGCACCTTCTTTTGGGCAAAGCGCCACCGAACTGTCAAATATGTGAAGAACGGTGAAACACATCTTAGAGGAATGTGTGGAGTTCGCCGCATCTCGCGATCTCCACGGGCTCCAAGAAAACGTAGCGGATATTTTGTCGAACCAAGCAGGGTCTATTAGGGCCCTTTTTCTCTTTCTCGAAGAAACGGGACTAACGACCAACCTCTGAGTGGGGCAGGACCAGTGACTTGTTGTTTTGTCTTCGTGCTGTCTTTATTTATTAATAATTTATTTTCTTTGTCAGTGTTCGTTATTGCCTTTTATTTATTTATTTATTTTCGTAGTTTTGCCGTTTTTTACATCCCCACTTCCCCTTATAGATTTTAATTTATTTATTATTACTTATTTTTTCGTTGTGTTGGTTTTGGGCGGCATGAACTTTTTACATTCACGTCGCCTTGCTATATGTACGTTCGGACTTGGTCAGATTTTTACAAATTTTGTACTTTAATTATTTTTTGAACTTGTATTTATTTTAATTTATATATTCTCTCCACAAAATGTGTGCAGCA
>JARJDX010039645.1:0-10181 GCA_030264735.1 Gymnusa sp. GC000175
AGAAATGTACATTTCAACGGATGATTTTGTTTAATGTTGTACTCAAGTATGAATTGAGTTTGTTGGAGAGATCCTAAAGGATTTTTTTTGCTGTAGTGTAGATGATTGTGCTTGCAATCTGTGTTCAAATTAAATCTTTACAAGTTATTGTTAAAGCTCCCTTGGAAAATCCTACCCGAAGCTGATAAACCGTGAGTTGGTTAAATTTAAAATTGTAAATTTGTTAATTTTGTGGAACATGTGAGAGCACGTGTTCATTTAAATTATTTTAATTTTTTACTTGATTTTGTGGCTTGACCACGTGTTTCATTCATTTTTAATTTTAACTTTCTTATTAAATTTTGATAATACTACAGGTGGTAGACACCTGTATTTTTTTTACATTTCAGTGGTTTTCGGGGGTTCAGTGAAGCAGGGCTGGATCTGAATTTCCGATTGCACTTTAAATTTAATTTTTCTGTATTGCGTTAAATTTTTGGGTTATGGTCATTGTGTTTTAGCTTCCTTAATATCATTTTAATTTTTTTGCGTTCAAATTGTTGTTTGCTGTAAACCCATAGGGAGTTTGGTTGCTTCCCAACTAATAATTTTGTGTATATCTTTCATGACCTGGTAACGCCTCCGAGAAGCAAAGCATTGAAAAAGAAACCCCAGGGGTCCAGAGCGCTCATTTAATGGCAAAGGGGTTGTTATAAGTTTCCAAAATGTTAATTCAGACTGAAGATTAGCAGGATTCTGGGATCAAACATTCCAGGAGCTCTTTCCAGGAGGATAGATCCAAGGGATTGTAAAAAGCAACCACTTTCAAATAAACAGGCAATTTTAACATTACTAATTTTGTTTAAATTTTGAATATCTTTTTATTTTTTTGACTAAGCAATAAATGTATTAAATTAACATTGTGTTTTTTTTGTCATAAATTCTGCTGATTACTTATTTAGGACAATTGAACACCTCCAACCTTTTTATATGTGCCTTTTGTGATCGTCCTTTCTGTAATTCCTTTAATTACTGGCCCCCAACATTTTTGTTTATTTCCTAAAACGAACCTCCCCTACCGGACCAATCTGAGCAGCTGATCCTGCCCATTTGCACAACAACAAAAAGTTGTTATAATTTTTTGTATTATGTAAATGACAAATCAAAATTAATGTGAATTAAATTAACAATTCAAATTAAATTACCAACCTATGTACGGGTATATTTGCCCCCTATAGGTCGTTTATGTAAAAAATATAAAGGAGAAATTCGCAATAAATTATTATTATATTGCCATGCCCCCCTCGATAAACACCCTGTGTATATTATATACATTAAAGATTTATGTTACTCACTAATGTAAAAAACTTCACGGGTGGAAACTCTGGTTCGGATTTGTTATCTTTTTTACCAAATTTTCTAAAAAATAATAAATAATATAATTAAATATAATGGAGAAAAAAAGGATTTATTTAAATGTAGTTACATAAGTTTAATTATTTAAAATGTTTGGTATGATTTAATTAAATATGTTTTCTTTATAGCGCAACCGTATATATTTTAAGCCATTACAAAAACTTGGGAAGACTATGTCGCCCAACTTTTCGATGATATCGGAACCGAAAACGATGTCATAAGGATAAGGATTGAGGGGCCTGATATCTTACCACCAGGGGTGGGGTCACCTACATAGACATTTTAAAGAAGTATCGGAAGCCAATATAGTAAGAAAAAGGTGCAGAGAAAGAACAACGATGAGAAGTTGGAATGGTGAAGTGATATAAGAAATAAAAGCAAGTGGAAAAAGTAAAGTGCAGCAAAATGTATAGCAAAAAAGAAAAAGCATTGGGCTAAATTTGTGCAAAAGTAATGGCAGGAGTATGCAAACCAAACTACGTATCCTTAAAGTAAAGCAGTCCTTTTCCAGCTATGGTAAATGTAGTCAAAATCATGCTTGATGCTGATAATGAAATTTGCCAATAGCCATGTTTTAAATCTATCGTGGATATGTATCGAACTTCTTGTAGTTTGACAAGAATCGCATATATCTGTGGTAATTGGTAAGCATCCTTTACACTAACAGAGTTTAATTTTGAAATATCAATGCAGAATGTGATTTTTACATTATTTTTCTTTACCAGGTACACGGGTGAGCTCCAGGAACCAGGTGATGATTTAATTACACCCTCCTTCAACATCATCTAAAATTAATTTGGGCTTCAGCGGACGATAATGGGATTTTATCGGTTGAACTTTGGAACTTTGTATTGTAGAAAACTCTCTACATGCCTCTTTTCTGATGGTGTAATTTTCAAAGATCTTGATGTATGATCTTCGCATTTTTTGGTGATAGAAGTAGTTGTGGACAGTTACAGTAAGTATTTCTGTTGCTCAGCCTTGCCAATGGGTTTGGAGTTGTAAGTACATTTTTTTCATTTTAGAATTGAAATTGGGGACTGGACTGACACATGATTTGTGAAGCTTCATTTAGGGAAGGAATGAAAAAAAAAAATTTTCCATTGGGTTGAGCTATATCGTATATGCTGGCCAATTAAATTGTTTATCCCCAAATTCGGAAGACAGTGAAGAGCATCCTGTAAATGTCCGGTTTTTTCATGTCCAGATGTACCTTTTCAGTTTTATATCGCTTGAAAGTTTTAGCAGACCCCATATCTATCAAATAATTGCTCGGCAGGGTTCAATAAAAGTCACAATTTAGTCGCACGCACAATTAAGTTTATTCAAATATTAAATAAAACAAAATGTTAGTTCACAACACAAGTTTTCACAATAAAAAATAATAAATATTCACAAAAATCACCAAAATGCCAAACAGTTTATATATTTCGAAAAATGTGCTCTTGAGCAATAATCGAAAAATTATTACTCCCTTTGTCCAGGCGGACAAATCGACTGTGCAGTCGAGACGAACACTGATGTCTCGGACGCAGGAGGAGTGTCGGCAACCGGGATCGGTTACTGACGTAAGGGCTAACGGTGGCAGCAGCATGCTTCCTGACGACCGAGGTCTGTCGCTGCAACTACCGGACCAGCGAATCGGTTAAGGAGTCTAGCTGAAGGCCTGGCTCGATCGCTGTGACTGTCAGACTGAAAGACAAGGTAAGTAGGAGGTGAGGACGAGCCAAGAACTTAAATACCTGAATGCTTTGCATACTCCGTCAAACATAAATGGAAGAGGATGAAACGGAATGCTGGCGGTAGTAAAACGGTGGGAAAAAGAATGGGACAGTGGCGTCATAAAGTAAATGAGAATAGAAAGAGAATATAGCCATTTTCCATCAGTTAACTGAAACTGTACCCATGTAAAGCGTCAACCGCATGTGCGCACAGCAGCTCAACCCCACACCGGTCCTGTCATAAGTTTTGTATAAGCTGGCTTTACATTACATCACATAGTGATCTAGTTTATTCTAAAACTTTTTTAATTTTAATTTACTTTCGGGATTAAGGATATTCACTCCAGTGGTGAGGGAAGGGGGCGTTTCCTATGTATAAAAAATCAACTTTATATAAAAATATCCAAATTTAAAATAATGCAAAAAAACGTTTTTGCTTTCTATTATCTTAGTAAAATACTATTATAAGTTTATTGCTACGTAGTCAATTTTTTGTGGGTAGCAGAAATAATTGTTTGCTATATTTTCAACTAATATATGCAACTTGGTTTGAATCTTATATTTGTATCATACTTTGATCGCTATTTCATAAGAAACATAATCCCAAAACTTCAACAAAATCCTATATTTTTCAAATGTCGAAGGAATATCTCTAAAACTTTAGTACTTAAGATCAGCTAAACTGAATGGTTATATTTAATTTAAACCACATACTTTATTCTTTAATTCCCCTTCCCCAACACCTAAGCTGCAGTCGCAGTAATATAACGAAATGAAAATGATTAGATAAATACACGCACTAGCAATACGTTATATAAAAAAGAATATGGACAACGTTTTTATAAAAACTCGGCCAACACCATAACTCAGTTATTTTTCAACAAATTTTAATGTACGGTACGCCAAATTTAGTAGTATCGAAATCCAAACAAAAATAGGTTTGAAACTTTAGATTTATCTAAAAGAATTTTCCACATCAGAAGCACGAGGTATGGAAAGTATGTGAAGTGAAATAAACACGCCATAGTAAAGATCCAGGATTTAAATAAAATAAAAAGAGAAAGTAATACATGGCAAGTAAAACTCATGACGAAATAAAGGGCGTGCAAGGCAATACCGCTAAATTATAAGGTACTAAACAAAGCTGTGGGGTGAAAGAGTTGTTAAAAAACTTTTTGAATATGACCCAAGGCCTGAGGTTTTCACGGAAGTGGCTGGTGACAGAAAAGAAGGTCCTATTATCACAAATAGAAAAGTCATTTACTTAATAAAATTCCAGAAAAACAGAAAAACTACAGGTTCAGATACAGTACATGCAAAGGTTTTCAAACCATTTGCCACGTGTGCAATGTAAAAGGGAAAGGTGTAAAATTTCCTTACCTTAAGAAGGTATAACTGTGGTTGGCTGCAGAGGTAAATTACAAAATGCATGAATTTCTCTATATTAAAAATTGTGTATCCCGTCCATAGTTTTGGGAAAGTTAAAAATTAATAAAAGATAGCCTCACAAGGATAATTGTATGTTCCTACGACAATAAAGGTTATGGCTATTATCCCTAACCTCGGTCTTGTAACTTATTGGCGACCTAAGCTCCCTTGATGTCTCACAGCAGCAGCGACCTCTAGAATAACCTGACCTAAACCACTGTGCTAGTCGAATGCCGTCGCCGCAGTCAAAGTAAGTTGAGGTAACAATAATTTTTTAATGACCAAAAGCATGTTATATATCGCAAACCAAGAAGGCAAAGGTCTCAAGCTTATGCTGGATCTATGCAGCAACATCTAAGTACTGGAAAATTTCATTCCTACTGGTTTAAATCTACTTTTTTAACGATATCAAATAAGCTAAATTCCTCGCAAAACGACGACTACCGTATGACTAGTCTGATGTCTTATGTTCTCAAAGTATTTCTAAGAATTATCTATACACCAATTCATGGGAAATGTGAATAGCAAATAAGTGACACTCAAATTGGTTTCAGAATGGACTCGAAGCGCAAAGAGCTCTCTTTTTCTTAAATGTTTTGAGAGGTATAGGAACATGACCATAGATATCTATGCTTGCTTCATACACTATCGTAAATTATTCAAGCATTAAATTCGTGCTGAATTGACGCCGTACTGAATTGCCGCTCGTTAAATTGCCGCGCCTGACTACTTGTCACCACTTAAATATATATTTTTTACGCTTCTACATCAAGAAACATTATTTAAAGTGTTTAAAGTGCCACCGCTGTTATTATTCGTTAGCCTCATGGTATGTTTTGTATTAAAACAACGGAAATGTGTTGCTTGGCAACAGGGGTTTTGTAACATATCCAAACATTTTAACATTTTATACAATGAATTTATTTATATCGCTTTATTTAAAATGTAACTATAAAGAAATACCGAACAAATCTGCAATTATAGTAAATTTTACAAATTAACATTTGGCCACTCGTTATATACAGGGTGTTTCAACTAAAATTCTATCGGCTGTTATTTAAGTTAATATTTAGATTTTAAGAAATTGCTAAAGCACGTCGATTTTAGTTCTGAGCGGGATAATACTTAGACATAGTTGTCACCTTTATATCTTCATCCCTCTAGCACAGTGGTTCCCAATCGGTGTTCCGCGGAACTCTGATGTTCCGTAAAGTCACTTTAAGTGTTCCGCGAAAAAATCAAATATACAATTAAAAATTGTTGCAAAAAGTCTGAAAAAAGACACTTAACAAATAATTACTATTTTATTGGGTATCGCAGACCCTGAGAAATTTAGAAGAAAAAAGCATTGCATTAAATTTGAGAATTTTTGTTTAAGTATTGTAATATTAAGTGGCACGATTCCAATTTTTCTCTTCAATAATGGAGTTTTTTTGTAGCAATGTCTTTTTTGTCATTGCGCCCTTTCAAAAAGGTTGGCCACCCCGACTTTAAGGAATATGTCTCATTGTAGTGTTCCGCACAAAAAATGTCTGAGTTAAGGTTCCCCGACTTCAAAAAGGTTGGGAACCACTGCTCTAGCACCATGAGCCACGACCCCAAAAATCTAAAAAGGTGGACAAGTGGCACATTTATTTGAAGCTCTTTGTATCCTCTATACAAATATGTACTTCAGCAAGAGACTTAGGTAAAAAAAGCACAATCAATGTAATTTAACAAATATTATGCTAAAAAAGCCTATCCCTAAGGTCAGCTAGGTCACTATTTAGGATATTTGAGGACTTTGCTGTAGGTGCTAGAGCTCTGAAGGTATTAATGCAAAACTATGTTAAAGTATTGTCTCCTTGAAAACTAGCAATTGCTTGGAATCTAAATATTAACTGTAATAAAAGCCGGTCAAATTTTAGTTGGAAAACCCTGTAGAATATAGGAAAGATCCACTATCTACAATGCCTTTTTAATTCTAGTTCCAGGTGGTACCAAAATTTAAAAAATTGAAGGGTATGTAAAATGACTGTTAGAATACCTTTTCAGTTTTAATGTTTTATTTATTTAAGTTAAACTTACGGATCAAGTATGTTTTCATCTTTTGCAGTTTTAGGATTGGAATTTAATTTAATTTTTTTCTTCATTATGGAAGTTGCACTAAAACAAAAAAAAAATTAGAGCTTTTTTAAGCCCAATTCAATAATACATTTAATAAATATTCAAGATCCTATGTAATTATAAGGAAAGGATTAAAAAGGGATATTTAAAAATATTTTGGTTAATTTTCTTGTATATTCGAATGGCGGAAAAAATGCGTAACTTTTATTTAAAATTTTTTTGTTGCGGGTAGTGTTAATGCAGGAAAAACAAAACAACAGCGCTACCAACGATGATTAAAAAACGTGCATATAAGAGAAGAACAAAAAACCATCACTCAAATACAGAAAATAACTTAAGCATAGTAAACGCTGACAAAGAAGCAGAAATAGTAATCCTAAAAAATGAATCATATATAGAAAAAACAAACAACTTTCTAGAAAACAAACAATTTAGCATACTGCAAAAAAACCCAATGGTAAATTTCATCAACAAAACAAAAAACATTATTAAAGAAACACAAGAAACCATAATTAAATATACAAACATGAAACATATAATACATATGAACCCAACCATTTCACAACTATACTCTCAACTCTCACTCCACAAGACAAATATACCTACAAGACCCATTGTAACCTTTTACAACTTACCAACACAGAACATTAGTAAATGATAAACCTAATATTTAAAAACCAAATCCAATTCCAACCAACATAACAATACAAAACACCAAAGAACTAACAGATAATCTCAAAACATTACAACTAGATTAAACTTTCCATATAGTTTCTGTTAATATTACTAACTTATACACCAATATACCTATAGAAGAAACTTTAAATATAACAAAAGAAATACTAGAAAAATCCAACCTACCAATATTCAAAGAAAACAATAATTATATGTAATATAATATTCTGCATTTGGTATGGAGATAAAAATAAAATAGAAGAGTTTCACAAATTCATTAAAAACATACACAGAAATATTAAATTTACCAGAGAAGACGAAAAAGACAACAAAATCAATTTCTAAGATACATATTACTATAATCAATAAAAATAACACACTTGAAATTTGAAATATATCACAAACCAACTCAATGTGATGCTCTAATACCAGCAAAATCAAATCACGACTACAAACAAAAACCATCTGCATTCAAAATATTCATACAACGAGCTCTCACACTACCAAAGAGAAAAAGAAATAAACATAAAAACTCTAGCACGAAACAACGGATATAATGAAAATATCATTAACACACTCATAAAGACAAAAATATAACAAACATAATAAACCCTGGAAAAGGGTTTATTATGTTTATTTTAATATTTTTAAAAAATATAACATAATCCCATCCACAAGCAGTAAAACAAAAATAAACAACATCTTAACCCACGCAAAAACAAATGAGACAAATGGAACAATAGTGGAGTATATTCCCAAAAGGGAGCGATTTAAATGTATACGTCAAAAATGGGCAATAAAACGCCAAAAAAAGGGGGTTATAACACCAGATAATAAAAGAGAACACCTATATGACATGGACAGAAAAATATTGTATGGGACATTTATGTATAAAAAAGAACAGCAAAAATGAATATTAAATTTAATTAACAGTATTATAACAAAAATTATCACCACATCTACATAATATAATAAGTTGGTAATAATGTTTGTATATGTATTAGGCATCTCAAGTAAACCACATGACCAATATGGCGGCTGTTGGCAAGCAAGTTTTCTATCAAAACTGTGCGTGCATTGAATGTTTTATTGTAGGTGTAAGATACTTGGATAAAATACAAATGATAAAATTCGATTTCTAAGCAAATAAAAAAGTCAGATTATCCAAAGAAACGCAATGTCATCAAATTTTTTGAAACCTGTCAAATTTTTTAAAGATGGAGGCTGTTGAATTGCTTTTCTTATTATGGTTATCTATGATAAACAAAAAGAATGAATCATTATTATTGGATGAAACAAAAGCTTGTGGAAGTCAATTTTCACCATTCTCAAAAAATATTTCAGGCGTTTTTTAAAAAAACCCTCAAAAAAAATATGTCAAACAATGTTTCAACTATGCAGGTATTAAAAAGTGGAGCATTCAAAATTGTTAATTATTTATTGAGAAAATGTGTTGTGTTGAACCATGTTTGAGCGAGATTTTAACGTGCAAAAACCCGAACCTTAATTTGTATTTTGCTTTAGATTTATTTATTTTTTGTTATAGTAAATAGTAACGTAACCTCATTTGAACACAAAATGTCTGGTTTATTATTTTATTTGCTGTTTTTAATTCTTTTTTGTACACTGCAATAATGTCGTTTTGTAATTAATTTAAGTGCTTATTTATTTTATCTAGATGTTTTGTAATTAGTTCTGGCGTGCAAATCACTAATACAGAAAAAAAATCTGGCGTTGGTTGACATATTTTGATGTTCATTTATATACCGGGTGTCCCATTTTAATCTGTCCGGCGGAATATCTTGAGAATAGTGCCTCCAATCGACACATGTGCCGAATGAAAACTCTAATGGATTGGAGGGGGACATCCGATTCTTTAAAAAAATTTACCCCCGACACCCAGGGGGATGGAAATAGGGGTAACTTTAAAATCTTAAATAGAAACCCCTATTTTTTATTGCAGATTTAAACCGGTGTATAGTGTATAGCTAAAAAGATTCCTGTGATAATTTGGATAGATAAACACAGTCCTAATAATGACCCAAAATTTCATATTGTTGAGATTCTTGGTATAACCCTTCCCTAAAATACGACCAATGCCCTGCCACATATATTGGAAAAACAGGACGGAAATTAAAAACTAGATAAAATGAACACATTAAAAACAAAACAACTTTAAACTTTGGGCAACATCTGTTCCTTAATAATCACAAATGCCAAAATAATAAAAATATAAAATTACTACACACACGAAACAAAGGTTGCAAACTTATGCTACTGGAAAGTCCAACAGATGATCCACAATCTAGATGCTATTTGTACACCTTGCAAAGTTACAGAATCGACACATAACACAGGAATACAGGAACCTACACATAAACAACCTGTCAACAACATAACCTCAAAATAAAGCACGTGAGAACTCCTTAAAAAATTCTGAAAAATTAATTAAAAAAGAAAAAATACTATTAATAACATCGACAAAGATTAAGATTATTATTCTCTTTATGATAACAAATATATGTAAAACAAAAATAAAATATTTGACAAGTAAGATAAACAATAATATAAACTTAATATTAGACTAGATAAAATCATTAATTTAATTAAAATAATTGTATTAATTATAGCCGAAACTAGTAACCAATAAAATTTATAAGGAATTATAATATCCAACCGATATTCCCAAGAATACAAAAAGAGTGTGCATAATATTTTATTTAATAATTAGCATATTGGAGATCGGGGAAATGGATTTTATCCTTATGGATTTTATCCTGATCCCGGGGTGTGAGGAGTAAAATCCCGCTCCCAAGACTAGCACGCGGCATTTATGATGCCACCCTTCACGAGGTG